>LJIJ01000336.1:0-137201 GCA_001718145.1 Orchesella cincta | reverse complement strand
ATTAACACATTGCTTGTTAGAGAACAAGAAAAAGCTTTTTTGTTCCAGTCTGCAGTTCCATGGACAAAAAAAGCTTTTCAGTCTATTGTCAACTCCCTTGTCTTGACTGGCTCCGGCAATTTCAATGCGGAATTACAACCACGAAGGTTGTTTTTTGTGTCTTTGTGAAACCTTAGCTATCAAGAAATGTAGGACTTGCAGAAACAAAAACATGGTGCTTCATTTACCTTTTCTCTTTCTTAATGTCAATCTTACAGTTCAATTAGAGAAACCACAAGACACCTCTTTCAGCACATCAATTTTTCTAACGTGCAGGTTCAGATTTCTGTAAGCAAAATAATGAAACTATTATCAGAAGCTCAAAGCTTGCCTTCAATCAGTGTTATATAACGACTAAAATGCTCCATCCAAAAAGAGAATATTAGAAAAAGGGAACAAGCAGTTGTTTACAAATAAGAAATCTCACATTCAAAAAACTGTAGATAGATCAATTGTTAAAGTTCAATGGCAGTTTAGGTTTGGCTGTCGTTTACGTAGTATCATCTGTTCGTTTAAGCAGTGCTTCACAGAAACACGCCATTATTGGCTTAAATGTTCATCTTTTAAGATAGGTTAAAAAAGGGTTTCTCATGTTTGTATGTATTTATTAAGCATTCAGTAAATACAATCAAGTAGTTTTGTGTACCAACTCATGTATTATAAAACAAAGCTTCTTTATTAATTTTACATTCATGTAAGCTAAAGTTTCAAAAAAAGGAACTTGTTAAATTTTACTAACCAGAATGGGTTTACCTCGATATAACAGACTTGCGCGTTGAAAAACATTTTCTGATTTTTAATAAATATTCATATAGGTAGATACATGTATACACTCGTACCAGTTAAATTGAATTAAAAGTAATTCAAGACATTGTAAATGAGATACTGGTACTATTAATTAATACCTGTAAGTAATACCCAATTTCAATATGTTCTACTGCCTGACGTACCGGTAACCTGCGCTTTTTCACAAAACTAACTTGAAAACCAAAGTACTGTAAAATTCATTAGTTTTGAAGATATTGTTCCAAAAAAATAGCCAAGCATAGTCAAAATCATTGTTACCCTAAATCTTTGCAATGATAGACAAGGTTCGAAGATTTAAACTGTGACTGACTGCTGTGGAAATTAAAATGGTTGGAAGGTTGCTTTCGAAGGTATTGGAACAGTACGTTCCCTTGGATTTCCACGTAATCAACCTAGTCTGCAATTTCGGAATTTTAAAACCAAAGATTATTGTATGAATCTTATAAACGAAATAGTGTATTTGGATTCGGTGTTGGTCAATCAACCATTACCATTGTCTCATAGTCAATAATATAAGCATAATGCGTATTGTAGATTTGTATCAGACACATCCGTATGATTTTATTACTTTCCAATCCATCTGTAAACGAAATGTCATTCTGTTGAATGATACAGGATTCGACAAATTCTTTCATGAAAAAATGCATTTATTCAAGCGTCACCGTTTCCTCATTCGTCCACTTATCAATTAAATTTACTCAGATAGTCCTGGAACAAGCTACACGCTACACCTAAGCAGAACTATGCCATGTCGTTGATGCCATGCCTGCGTCGCATTTTTGCTGCGTGTCAAACAGAGAATTTGCGGCTAATTTCTCAAATTACTTTTTCTGAATTGGCGATCAAAAGAGAAAGCAGAACTACTTCCATTTAAAGTTTTACTACCATTTTAATTGTATCGGGGTAAAATACGTTGCAGTAATGCCCGCATAAGTACACCAAATAGTAGAAATTCGTCGAAATGTTCCATGGAGGCAACGCGATTGTTCGATCTGCTGAGTATGGTTAATATATCAGCCAAGTGCAAAAAAGTAATCTGCCATTGGATCCTTAACAAGTTGAGGGGATCAAAGCTCCTGAAGGAAATAGTTAGGGTCATTAGACCCAATTTCTAGAACATACTCATAGAAACCCTATTTAGAATGACGTTATGCTGCAGTCGCCACAAGAGGGTTTTTTTGCGGGGTAGAATTCTAAATGATGGACGAAGATTAAGACATTTTATATCTCATGTCTGCATGTATTCATTCTCATTAACAGGACTATCCATGGTACCATTTTTACTTATTCGAAAACTATTTAAACTGCTGAAGTGCTAATTGAGAGCTTTGCTGTTGATTATCACTGAAATTCCACATAAGTTTGCAGAAGAATTACATTTCTTAATTTTCAGTTGCTAATTTGATCTATGCTGCGCCTGTAATTATTTATTATTATTTGTGATTATTCAATATCCGGGAAAGATAAGTATTTATCCAATCATGTTTTAAAACAAAATCAAATCCATCGAAAGCTGCAGTGATCTAAGATGTCTATTTGACTACACAGGTTATTTACCTAAAATTGTTTTAAAGTTAAAAGTAATAATTTATACGGTATTGAACTTGACTTGGTACTTGAACCTTAATTCAGAGCCGCTGTTATGGTGAATTGCTTATTCATCCTAACCATCGCACATTACCCCATGAAGAAAAGTGAACAAAGAAAAAACATAAAAGCACTGCTATTGGCTAAGCTACAAAATGCGGAAGAGCATCAGCCAATGGCATTAGCTAATTAATCCCGCGTTGTCATAGAGTAAAGTGGGGGTAATGTGCGATGGTTTCGCCGCTTAATTGATTAAAACAATTTGCATTTAAAGTTACTCATTACAAAGGAACACATCCACATAACCCAGAGTGGTCATTAGTGTGATTACTTTCCCCAAATATTATAAGCAAATGCCCTCCAACTTTCACCTTCGTGTCATTTGATATACCACTGTAAAAATTATATCTTATCAGCATAGACAGGGTCACATTTTTATATGATTTATATGTGAAGCAGGTATGCATACGGATGAGTGGAAACCTCATTAAATATAATTGAGCTAGCACATATTTACTTCATGTGTAAGTACCAAAAACAAACAAACCTTACTGGATCAAAGAATAATTATGCTGGTAATGATGGAATCTTTTACTAAAAAAATATGGTTTCTCCGTTCTCGTGATTGTTGTAGTGTTGTGATAAAACGTTTAAGATAGAAAAAGTTTGAGATACATCAATTTTTTGGGTGATTGCAGCCACAATTAAATGGGCACAGATTGAACACAGATACTAGCTTAAAATGTCAGCTACATAGACTACATACACTGCAGACGTTTAGTGGTAATAAATCATTGGTATACTATGATGGTAGTGAAAGTTCAAGGTGCTTTCTGCATCATAAAATCCCAAAATATATTTTAGGGAATCAAAAAGGTTGGGTAGCCTCATGTGTAGAACATTTCCGCAATCAAGCAAAGTATCTCATTCATTACTGTTTAAATTGCCGTGTTGTATATACTCGGTAGACGTAATACGTGAATAAAAGGAACAAGCAGCGTTAGTAGACATTACGTCAGATAACGACTTTTCATGAATCAAGCAGCTGAGAAAGCATTATTATTGCAGACTCTATGCTATATAATTTCTACCAATCAATACCATTACCAACTCACCAGACCAGACACAACTCTGTAGGTATACTTTTGAACGTGTGGTTGGACGATGCAAGCTGAGTTCTGATCTAATATATGGAATCAAATGATTTAATAGGAAAACTCTGTGAGAGGAACGTTGTAATTTTCTGCTGGTCCAATTTGTTGTCAAAGACTGAACACTAATAGCACCAAATCTATTTTCTTTTCACCACTATCACTGTCATGAAAAGCTTGTTTAGGACTTTGCTAAACAAGCACTTTTCGTGGTGAAACGAGAAGATTTATTTTGGAATGGGGGAATCGGATAATGAAACCTAAAGTCATGAATTCTTTTCTTTCGATTCCAGAGAAAGCTTCTAAGCTTTAATTTTTCTTCCAATTAAATACATAGGGAATTAAAAGTTGTATCCGCAATGCGGTTTAAGTTGCTGGGCTTAAACTCCAGGTTATATGTAGCTTTTGCAGAAATGATGGCAGAATTAAAAACTATATATTGCACAACAAGTAACAAAAACTACTGAAAATTTTAAGTGATCTGTCATCTTGTGTATCAAGGTATAATATACAAGGACATTTAATCCATAAGGTTACATGTTTTGCACTTACTTAAAGAAACCATCAATTGCAGTTCATCAGTTTCATCTGTTATTGCACTAAATACCATTTTTGTGAAAACATTTGCCGTAATTGTTGCCTATAATATTTCATTCTTTCATGATTTGGGACTAGAAAGTATTCATGCTTTATATAAATTCGGTGAACTCAGCTACACTAAATTAATGTGTGAATATCTTCTCAAATATCAATTTTTGAACTTTTCGTGTTCAAGCTACGGGAGATTGCGTGTGATAACAATTATAGTTTCGGATTATTAAGAATTGAAAGTACACATTCTTGAACCGTGTGGAACGCTTCGTAGGATTTATGATAAATTCTAAGCTGCACAACTTCATCTGTTTTGAATAAGAGTATGAAAAAGAAAGATTGTGGGAGAAGAAATATTATACAAAATCAATTTGCCATTTCTGAGAGGTAGATTGAATCCCCGCTCGAAAAAAAAGTTGACGAGTTTATGAATATACGAGGGAGTTTATTCTTTCATTAAATGTATGACAAGACCTTCACATCTGATAACCAAATCAAATCCATCAACTTCGTCGCAGTAATCCTAATTTGTTTCCCTTCTCAAATTGTAATGACGAATTGGGAGTAATGGAGTATTCATTGAAGTGTAGGTAGCGAAAAAGAATCACATGTAAGGTTTACACCATTTTTTAAAACAAATATATTTATGAGGAATCTCATAAAATATGTTATCTAGTAAACCGGTAATTGGGGAACTTATAGTGACGCTTGGTTTAAACTGTTCCTTAAATTTCAAGTGGAAGCAAAAATTGTTAAATGACATTCAAAACCAAGCAAGGCAATGAAATTTATGCTGAATGGAGACTTCACTATCGTGCACACTACGCGTTTTTAGATTAGAAGGAAATGTGGTAGTTTTATTTACTCCTGGTATTCAATATTCATGCAACAATACATTCGTAAAATGCCTATTGAATTGAAGTTTTGGACACCTGTGATTACCACGGTAGGGTTTATTTTAAGCCGTAGGGTAGTGGCATGTTGCATCAATAAAGAACGATTGTTCTTAAACATATTAAATCATATGCGTACAAAATTGACTTTGCGATACTCGAGTACTGTTTAGTGCTTTTCTGGGTTGCTTATTACATTCAATAATGCAAAGATTTGGTTTGCATAATATCTTATGCAATGTATACAATAGACATAATTGGTTATTGTTCTGCTAGAAGAACCGATAAAAGTTTCAGGCAAGAATACATGTTCTTGAAACTATATTGTCCGACCAGTAAATGCCATTTAATACATCAAAAGGAAAGGCATCAGCATAGTACGACTTCTTCAGTGGTACAATAAAATATCACTCCAACTTACAAAAAATACTGTAACTTACCATTGACAACTCTGAAAATCTGTTCCAATTTTGGATCCGTATATTGCAAATATCACGACAGAAGGTTAAAGTATGTCGTAGTTATTCGAAGCAAGTAGCATTATGTTTGTTTTAGTATTGAAGTATATTATTTACTGTTCACAACATTTACAAGCACTTACACCAACACTACACAATTCACTTGTTCCAAATAGGATAAAATTAGATTATTTAAATAACATATTATGCACGATACTTTTTGAGCCCCGTTGGATTCGGTTTTTATAATCAGCACTACATTGTTCTTGCTAAACAAATTTCTCGTACGCTATGCCTTCAATATACTTGCACTCATACTGCAATTTTCTTGGTAGAACTGGGTAAATAGTACGCTCGTTTTTGCATTGCATGGTGTGAATATCAGTTCTAGTTAGCAGAACCATTAAGTCTGTCATCTGTAAATATGAAGACAAAAATATTACCAAAAATACTTGCAATGGTGTAGATTCATAACCCAAATATAGATATTGTAGGTTTTGCAACTCAAACATGGAAATGAAAGCCTGAGTGTGTTATTCGACCAACCACCCGAGTTGAGTTTTTACTTATTTGCTAAACGTTAAATAATTAAGAACACAGTGTAACAAATATTTAAAACTATTCCTGGAATTCCTTGCATTTTTTCACTTTACCGCACTCGAAAGCATTTTTAATGGATTTGATTTCCTATTATATACTTTGTTGAGGTATACTACCGTTATCGCAATAAACCGTGTTTGAAAATAGTAATAATCATTATTTAATTAGAATAATAAATGAACTAAAGGTTTGTTGAATCAGGTTGTTACTAACTGTTATAGCTAACTATATTAATTATGCATCTGACAATTAACGTATTTATAAATCCAACGAATATTTCTTAAGGGATGTTTATGTTAGACAAAGCGTCATCAAATTTAGAAAGCCGAATCATTCTAATGATAAAATTTGTAGGGAACGCATATAAAAGCGACAGGAGAAACTTTTCTTCAAACAATTTATAACTCAAAAAATGGCACGGGTGGGAAAAACCACAACTTGCATTACTGCAGGTTGTGCAGGTCTGGCAGGACATTTCTACATCGACAGATCCCATGTAGAACTGAACCGAAGAGCAGCTTAAAGTGTGCGCAACTCTGGCACTCGTTAGAACTAAGCAATATTTGAAATGTATAAATGCATTAAGAATTACTGCAGAAATCAGAAAACTGAAGAGTATCTGCCAGACGATTTGACCAAAGTCTGATCATGTATAATCATTCGGTAAACGCATAAGGGTTAGAACCGATTTTGCTATCATAAAATCCAACTGCACTCGCTTCACTTCGCTGCTACACAGCAGGGATTCCCGTTTATTATTATTGCAACCATGTTCACCTTGTTGTATATACATTTGCAAATTATGCTTCTCAGTGTTTTCTCTGGACAGTACACAATTCATCATACAGTGGGAACGAGGTGATTTATACATCAAGTGTTGTCAGTACCAAGGAATGACTCAGACCTTGGAGAAAGCATTGTTACAATAGAAACTACGCTATAATTTTCTTGATCAATACCATTACCAACTGAACATTCACAAAGATACTTCAAAATAGATCAAAATGTGAAATGTGTGGTTGGATGATACAAACCCAGCTCTGATCTAATACATAGGATCGAATAATTTAATGGGAAAGTGTAGAGACCCGAAAGCTGTAATTTCTTCCGGTCCAATTTGTTTCCTATCGATTGAGTTCATCTGTTGGTTCCAAACTTCATGTTCATTTCACCGAAATGACTGTCATCAAAAGCATGTTGTTAAACAAGCCTTGTTCTGTGGGAAGGACGCTGATAAACTTATATTGAAATGGTAACACTAGCTAAAACAAACCTTGAATGTTGGCATTCTATCCTATAAAAATACGGATAGAATTTTTATAAGCGTCTAAAATGAATCATGATAAAAATTTATATTTATCTGCAATGTCGTTTTAGGTGTTAGGCTTGATTTAGTGTTAACTTCCACGTTATGTATATTTTCTTCCAAATGATTGTCACAGGAAAGTAAAATCATCCAGAGTAAAAAAACTAATCATCAAGGTAAACAATGAAAAACAGTTCGATAAAAACTGCGAATGTCAACCTTTGACACAGCGTTTCTTCTATCTATTATGTTAAAGAGAAAGTTGCATAAATAATGGCTATTGAAAGGGAAAATTCATAGCAAATTTACGGATTCTGTAAAATTGACGCTACAATTCAACAATTGAGAATGTTACTTCGTAAACACGAAACGGTTCGTGTACAACAGGTTAAAAACGGTTTTACTGCTTACAAGTCAGCTAACCAAAACAAATCCCTTTGTGTTGTCAGTTATACATATATACTGTGGATATTTTGAAAAATTCCATAAAAAGAAAGTTTACAATGGCCAGGGTTAGCTTTCATCACTTGTATGAGCTATGTTAGTCTTGGTTAGCTAAAATAAATTAGGAAACCATTCCACCTTCATCAGCATGTTTATGCAGCATAAAAACACGAACCCCATATCTTGTGGTTTGAAACGAATGATGTACACTTACATCTAATATACAGTAGTTTAGTATTGAAAACGTGATAAGGTGTATTACAACATCACCACTAAAGTAGACACAAATGGAAGCCGACAGACGTGGATAATTAGACTTCATTGCTGACTTGAGAAGAAGTAATACCCAGGGAATAAATGACTTTGTGAGACAGAATGGGCTGATCCTTAGATATACGAGTTCTGTCAACTCTTTTTTACTATCGTTTACTCATTTCAACCCGAGGGAATCGATAACATGTAGCAACAAAGGAATTCCAACCTAGGCACATTGGTGTTGAGCTTGCTGAAAACAAACTTCTCATGAATGATTACGTTGTTGACATTGTTTTCTAACTTCTGTCGTCTTTAGTTTCCTAACGAAAATCAAGACTGAATACTTTCACATGTAAGAAACTCGAAACTATTACTTTAAATACTACAATGAAACGTCGACATGGGCTCTGGGTTGTTCGGGTAAGTAAGGAATCATTTAATCCATAAAACTAATCTTCCAAACATAATACTACAAATATAGAATATATGACATTACTATATCTAGTAAAGATGTGTGAGGTTTCACAATTTGCTCACACTGGTGCAAGTCCAAATGAAAGGTGTAAAAATAAATCTTTTCATATTTGCTTCAACACAAAGCATTTCAAAAGCGCATTATATCTTCTACAGTTTTTATATTTTATGCATTAGTTGGTCAGGAAATTTATACGGTTTTCTGAGTCTTAAATATTAATATAAAGTAGCAACTAGAAATTTTGTCCCATTTCTTCATTCAATCATTCCAAATAAATCAGAAACAACCAGACTTATTAAAATGACGCTATAAATGAGACGCGTTGTTGCAAATAAAAAGGCGACGAAACGTTTGATAACCAAACGTTAATTTAGTCTTCAATCAAAGCTATATGCATAGTATTAAGATTAACACGTTTTATTTTCTTCTGGATACTTTTGGAGTGAGACATCTGTCAAACTACGGCATCCTCTACAAAAACAGAATCTGTTAAAAAATACTTTAACCATTGAAACTACCCAAACAACCACGCACTGAAATGAAACGGCGCTTATAAAGCTTCAAAAGTACCAAAAAGGAGCTAGCGTTTGATGGAGCCTGCAAGGCACCAATACGATTGACGCATAATTTTTGTTTGTACCAGCCACTAAATACGTACCGTTTCATAAGGTTCTAAAATTACAGAATCAAGTATCATATCTAGATAGGTTCCAAAGCGGTACTCGTGGGAGCCTGGAAGAGCGGCAACGTACAAACGATAATCACGCTCTAAATTTTTCACTATTGCATTGAAGGCGATTGTGTTGCATGCTGCTGTATTTCTTCCCAATGTCAACTGACAGATTTCATTCCCAATTAGTGACAAGTGTAGTTTTTCAATTTTATTATAAAATAGAATAGGAAATAAAACAAAATTAACCAGTGAAAAGTTAATTCTCGAATAGGCCTATTATTCAGTTTTTTTTCAACTGACTAATCTTCGTTTAATTTTAAGTAAACAAAATAAGAACTTGAGGTTGTGAGTGTGAAGATTTACGTGTTAGTGTTGTAACTGCTACGTGCAAACGAGGAATGAGTAGATTTGTTGGGATATTTGTTAGTGTTTGTTGAATAGGCCTGCAATTTTTGATTATAGTGTAAGTTACCGCTGAATGAAGAAGATCGCCAACATGAAAATCCAGTCACCTCAACTATATGCTATGAATGATGAATAAATTCATCATGATGAATGAATCAATCAATGCCTTTACTTCATTTATATATATATATTGCATTAAGATGAGCGAAAATAAACCACTAAAGAGTACTGGATTATTAAATATTAGCTCCTAACTAGCTCTAATTGAGCAGGTACTGTAACCCACTGATGTAAAATTATGTGAAGCTCAGACGGTACCAAATCAGCTCTTGAAAGGTCCGTCGAGAACCACATTAGCGCCTGTCTTTTTTTGACAATTGCGCCTTGCACGCATCGTACTGTTTGGTTCTAAATTGGTTCTTACAACCTGGTGCACTAGCTCCACTGGGTCTTAAATGAGCTGCCTAAGCGCTGTTTCGATCACTAATCTGGTTGTTTGGGTAGTTTTGGGTTACATAAGTAAATGATGTGGATGTAGACCTCTTCTCTATTTTCTGAGTAGCCTGTCTCGTTAGCTGGAAAAATGAAACCGGGACAGGAGACCAAAAGGACTTTCTTTGACCATAAAAATAATAACTAGAACAATCCTCCCTCTTGATCTTGTTTCATCTGAGAAAAACTAGTTGAAGGCAAGGCATCCAGATAACGTTTCACAACCGAAGCGAAGGTAATATATGCGGGTAAAGCCAACGCAACATTTCATCTTTAGTTGGTTTCTCCATTTGTATCAAAGAAAACCAGGACGGGTACATGTACAGTATCAAAACACAAGCTAAAAGTCTTGAATTCAAGGTATCTTTTGAATAATTCGATGATCGACAATACAAAATTTATGTGTTAACCGTCAAGAATGAGCAGCATATCATCCAGCAGAATAATTTCTTCAATTGGAAACTGAACCCTGTCATAACTGAAAAAATACTTTTTACTTTTCTTTACTTAACAGACACCAAGATTTATTTACTGCAAAACAAACAGTTCAATAAAATCCTCCTATCCCTGCATATAGCAGATTTGTAAATTCTGGGTACTTCAGACTTCATTTCATCTTCTCAGAATTTGAGAACACAATCCTTTCAATTCGTCGAATCACAAAAAAATATACAGATACATTTTCATACATGACGACTAGGAAATTAGCTGGCTAGGAAATATGAATGTAACCTCATCGTAATTCAAATTAGTTCGTTGAACAGTTATGATCGAATACTAGCACAAAATACTCAACTCAAAATGGGAACTGTAATGTGGTGCAAAGAAGCAAGTAATTCATACATTCTTATTCTTGCTGTATACGAATATTTATGTCTTGTAACGACAGCTTACAAACAGGAAGATAATAGAGAAAGCAGTTTTGTAATAGTGCTCATTTCAGCTTTTATTTCATTCCATTTTGGGCAGGCATTGGAAAGGCAAGGAGTCACTTCTGGGTATTGAATGAACTTACTCCCCAAGAAAATTAGAAAAAAATTGGAAGTGGTTACCAAGAAAGAGCCGGATTTGGTTAGGTTCAATTCCTCAATGAAACCATAACTGTTCCAACCGGCATTAGTGGATCATGAACATTGTAAACTGGTACATTCCACAAATATGCTAGTGATTATTCAAATTTTCTCACTGCTATATGCCAGCCCAGAAACACGTTGATAATACATATATCAGTGAAATCCATTTGTGTTTTCTTGACTGATTTACTATTACTTGTTATCTGTCCAGTTGATTTAAATCATAAGTGTAGGTACTCAAACGAATCCGTGCTGTTTGGTGGAAGCCAGCAGATAAAATGCATTTTCATAAATAATTGGGACGCGTAAAACGAAAGTTAAAATACAAATGCTAATAAATGACAGGTTTTAACGTCACCGTAATATAAATACGTTGAGAAACCAATTTGGAGAAAGACAGGTACATGATCCAGGCGTTTTCTATTTGCACATGCTACATAGTTTCACCATTGTGCATTGTGGGCATTTTGTTTGGACTACACATAACACAACTATTGTAGAATTCCTGTCAGTATGGTAGAATGATCGATGTAAAATTCTATTATTTAGAAATTCAATAGCCAAACTATGTTTTATTTTGGATCAATCAAAGGAAATGAGCAGAACCATGGAAAACTAATAATGTAAATTGGGTAAATTCCGGATTCCAACTGCGCTGATGAACGCAGATGCAGATGATGGACATTGATTAGAAAATAATAACTGAAAATTGTAATAATAAAAGGATTTCAACAGGATTTCAATTTCAACAAATTACGAAAAATTTGGCATACACGTAAAACCCGACACTGGTTGACAAGCTTAAATCGCAAGCTTAGTGTTCAAATGGGGACAAAATTCCAAACAAGGTATCTGCTGTTGTCAGTGGTCAGTTACGGATTTGTAATGAGTCATACTTACATATTCGCGTGTCGTAATTACTGACAACCGCAAGCAAACGTTCCAAAATCAGAAACTCAAGAGAGAAAAAAGTACTTCTCTATTTCGTAACTAATTATGTCTTGAGTAATGTCAAACAAGGTACTTTAGAACTTACAAAAACATGCAGCAATATTTGTGGACTGTCACTTCGATTGATTTTTTATTTTATCCACATCATCCAACATTATGACAGTCCGTAACAGCGGGCAAAATAGGAAAAATGGTTTGATTAAAACTCTATCATATATATATCGACACTATTTCCAAAAATAGGGTTGCTTTGGTTGACGCTGGAAGTTTTAATTTTTTAGGCAGAGGCCCATGCAATACATCGTTAGAATCCCAAAGCCTTGCGCTACAAGAGCAATGTGTTTGTTTTAGTTTTCAAGCCCTACATCATTTTAAATTCCACGTGTGAATGAGGCAATTTTTGATGATTTTCACGATTTTGCATAAAATTCTAATTCCTTTCGCTCCCCCCTGCAAGAAATCAATTTGGTTTTTAGGGTCGCCCAATGTGTCTTTGAAATCTAAAAGCGCTTCTGACGTCTTAAGGGACAATCATTTTTAGTTAGTACGAACAACTAAAGTTCCTTGAGCCGATGAAAACTGACAAAATGTCAGTATTTTAATTTATACTAAATTCAAAAATAGGGTAACTTTGTTTGGCGCTGGAAGTTTTAATTTTTTCCGCAGAAAAAAATGCAATACATCATTAGAATCGAGAAACTTTGCGCATCAAATGTATGCTGTTTGATTTTGTGCACAACAAATAGATCATATTCATTTTTTCATGGTAACATGGCCAATTTAAGTGATTTTGCATAAAAATTACATTAGTTTGTGTCCCTCCTGAAGGAAACTAAAAAGTTATATACGGCCACCAAGTATGTTTATGAAATGTAAAGGAGTCACAATCAGCGCGAATGACATCGATTTTTAATTAGGATGAATAACTAAAGTTCCTCGAGCCAATGAAAAGTGACTAAATTTAAGTTTTGGAATTACTAAGTCAAAAATGTAGTTCCTTCAGTGGAGCCTGGAAGTTTTGTTTTTTATGACTGGGAATCATGGAATACGCCGTTAGAATCGCAAAAAGTTGCGCTGCAACAGAATTGTTGTCGTTTTGGTTTGGAAGCACTAAATAATTCTAAATTTCACATGTGAATGAGGCTATATTTAAAGATTTTCACGATTTTGCATAAAATTCTCATTCATTTGGCTCCCTTCTGAAAGAAATCAATTTAGTGTTTCGGGTTGCCTAATATATTTTTGAAACCAAGAGAGTTTGCGGACGTCTCAAGGGACTGTCATTTTTAGTTTATATGAGCAACTTAAGTTCCTCGAGCTGATAAAAAATGACAAAATTTTGGTATAGTTGTCTATTAGGTTACCAACAAAAATGTTAACAGGGTCAACAATTAAATTCATATTACTAAATTTATGGATCCACCACGTCGTGTGCTGGTGCATTAGATACCTGCAACTCATCAAAATAAATAATAACTATAAGTGTCCTCTGAAAATATATATAACGACACTAACTTCAAAAATATACTTGCTTTGAAGTACCCTGGAAGTTTTACTTTAAATGACAGAAAATTGTGCGATATGTTAATAAAAGCGCGACGAGTTGTTCAACAAGAACATGCTTTTTGATTTTGTCTAAACCAACTCGATCATGTGCATTTTTAAGGCTAATATGACCTTTTTCGCAGATGTGGAGCATTTTGCATAAAAATTTACTTCCTTTGGCTCTTTTCTGAAGGGAACCAAATATGGATAACGAAAAATGCAAATACTTCGCGAACGCGTATCTAAAAGAGCTGCTGATGGCTCGAATGACATTCATTTCTAATTAGCCGTAATGGGTGATGGTGGTTGGTGTCTATGAAATCATACACATAGCGACTATCTAATCAAAAATTGAATTTCTTTACCGGACTGTCAGTCTGGTATGAATTCGAAATAACTAAGTCATGTAACAGAACATTAGCAACGAAGCTGTGCAATGAGGTTTTTTTCTTTATGTAGTAAATCGGATCAATTTTTGCATATATTTGTTAGAATCTGCTAATGCCTCTTTAAATACTTATGAAAGCATACATATAACAACATATTTCACGGGGCAAGGCCCGTCTCCTGGCTGCTAGTATTATATAACGTCATTAAACAGATCATATGCTTTTTCCAATGAGCAAAGAAGATTTTGATACTTCAAATATCATGTAGAGATTGTTATCTATTCTACTCATAATTGTATACGGTTCAAAGGAAGCAGACATGGAAAAAAGAAAATAATCCGCTGAATTTCGATACTACATTATATTCATATCAATCTTTTGAACGTAAAGTTATTGAGTAAGCCATATTGCCCGCTACGATTAATTAAATTGTAAGCCCCTCATATAATGTGGTATGTTTGCTACATAAATGAACTGATACGCTACTTTTTAGCATTCTGAAAAATGAAAAACAGGGGACACATGGGAGTTTTATTCGAACATAAAGTAGCAGTACATATTATGCAGTACACAGTCCAGCAAAATTTGTAAAGGGATTATGACTCCCTAGAAACTAGATAAAAGGTACTTACATCTAGCTCTATAAATTCAGCCAACATGCAATGTATGTTCCATATTCAAATTTCTTAGAGTAACTCAATTAGTATAAAATGCGATTGAAAGAGTTAAAAAATAGCAGCTCATGCGAATACTTATGTAATTCTTAACTGATGATAAGATAATTGTGAGAACAACTTGATTAACGGTGAAAGTATTTATATATCTAAGAAATGAAAAGTTGGAGGATCCAGTATAATCACAGATAAAAAGCTAATTGAAATATTTTGTTCATTCGTTAATTATAAAAAGTTTCTTACAGATGAAATGGCAGAGAGGTATTACCTTGGCTTAAAAATTTAGTTTGGAGGAAAATGTTAATTTGAGAGTTACGAAACTTTCAATTCCATTTCCCAAAAGAATGCAACGGTTTGAATTTCAAAATTTAAATTCTGCAGTTTCTTGTCAAGGAAAATACTTTGATATTTACATGAACAACTCTGACGCAATTGCATAAGCCTTGAATTTAGTGGTTCTTTCTGAATGTATCAATTTTCTATATCCATCAAGGTTATATCTTACACCTAATTGTAAAACTTTGAGAAGAACCTACTGGTATTTTTAATACTACAACAGATAAGAACTGAAAACAGTTTCCGTATTATAACGTAGCACATTTTATTAACTTAGATTTTGTTACATACGACGTGACCTTGCTAAAGCCACTTCAGCATATCAAATTTAGTTGGCTCCTCGATTTACTGCAACTAAAAGGGTTTGTTGGATCAAAGAAACCCCACGATGAAAACATACACATTATTGACGCAAGCAAAAAGTCTTTGTAAAAGTATCGTTTAAAATATTTAAGAAGCAACTATGAAGCGACTATCAGCAATGATAAAGTGCCTTTTTAGTATGTAACTTGCAGCCTATCATGTACCAGAATATTATACTTTCTCCATTTGGCAAAACAACCCAACTCAGCCACACTTGTTTGATTAAGTACTTTTACAACTACACAAAAACCTACGTTTTATTTACTCTACTACAGAACTAACTACATGTTTGTGTTCCAGAAAACATTTCCAAGAACAGCGGGAGATGAGTTCAACGATGTCATAAATTCTACACGCTTCATGGAACCGTTTCCCTTCAAACTTGAGAGTATCTTTGGATTCTAGGAATCACTAAAATTATGCGGATTCAATCCCACACACGAGTTGGAATTAGCTTGCATGGCAATGCAATAGATGTAATACAGACTACCCAGTTCCACTTAATATTCTCTTCCTCTTGGTTACATGAAAGACATTTGAGGCATGTGATTATCCCCTTCATTACAATAAATAGGTTTTATGAAGTAAGTCTTGTTAATGATGATAGTGTTAGGTCAACATTGCATTATTTGTAGTAATCGTAATAATTAGTCTACCTCAACATAATCCAATAAAACTGCTAAACAAGAGTTTAGAACTACAATAAGACCAAAATGAAGATTTTGTTTTTAATTTACAGCATCACAGAAATAAAAGTTTGAAAGTAAACTTTTCATATAAACTAGGAGTTACACGTAGGCAAGTTCTTAGAATGGCGAAACACTCTATGAATGGATATGAATGAATGAAACTGCGAGTTCAATAGGTGCGAATTCACTTTTAAAATCATTGCAAGAGCACGATCTTTAACCGTGGACACTGGGATGAAAAACACGATTTATCCTAAGAAATCGCACGAGTTGCAAGGTGGCTTCAAACTTCATTTTCTTTAGATTACCATTCCAGAGAGAGCAACAGCGGATAAGTAGAGGGTAATTTCAATAATAATACGATTCCGTCTATAATCACAGAGGCAGCGCACGCATTCACTTGCATCAAATCACGTTGCTATTCAATTCATACAGAATTGTATTGAAGTGGAAATCACTTGCACAGTAAATAATAAAATGACATTGCACAAGCAGAAAGTGCAATGTAGTGCAAATAATAAATACATGTTTGTACGTGCATGTATCCAAACCTTTACAAAGCTAATAACCAGAAAAGAAAGATCAAAAGAAACTGGTGTTTCTGCCGAGAAGGATTTATTGAATTGAGCCTGAGTTGCTTGGAGTTGGACAGGGTTTATTCAGGAAAGTATAAGCAAGTCAAAACGTCACTGGAATGAACTATTTTTCAACAAATTCCCAAGGATATATGAGTAGTCTTACTAGAAAAATGACGGATTTGGCTTGGTACTTTGGACAAATTGGACAAGCGCTTTACTTTGCTTAGATAAAGAGAAATCATAACTTGGTCTATTGAAACTGATCAGATCCACAAATTGAGAACCCTACGACCGGTTTTTCTTACTTATTGCATTGGATAGGTTTGTAATTAAGATTGACAACAAGGACACATGATTGTATGATGAGCCAACAAACAGAATTAATTGAGGCTAGTGGAATGGAAATTAAAAAGAAGTAATATTGACGGATTGCAGTGTGCAGTGAATCAAGTTTCTTAATTCCAATGCAAAAATGATACTACGCGTGGTAGGTACGCCTGGGTATCAGGCTGATTCGTTTTAACATATTCGTGGAATTCGATCTTAATCTTGTATTTTGCGAATTTTTTTTGTAGAAGTCTCATGTCAACCTTCGACGTCGAAATTATGTTAGACTGCTGAATTTCCATCAAACAGTAACAGCACGAATGGGATTTCAGCTCAATTATTATAAATTGAAACAAATCACAAGGGCGTTTGGACGAACTCCTATTTTCCACCAGAGTAACGGCACATAGATCTAAAAAACAAATGGATAGTGGAAGTGATTAATTGATCGCTGTAATTACAAATCGCACATGCAAGATACGTCATTTTCAACTACAATAGAGCAGTCTATTCATGTACTTAAGTTAGGAATTAAAACTGACCTTGGCTTTACATGGCTCTAGGCCACCATTTTCCTAGATACGGCACCGGATGGATGGAATTAAAACGTTTTGTATTAATTTGCAAGTGCCCTGACGATAAAATCTTCATTATCTCCTGTCTTCATTTTCCTTTTATTCAGATCTAAACTTTCATTGGCATTAAAAATTCACACCATTTCGTTACTCAATTGTGAGCATATCCATCTTCATGTTCGAGATGGATGCTGTGTTGTGACATGACCCATATATTCTCCTTCACTAACTGGACAACTACTCGTTTATTCTGCTCTGTGTTTCATTAAAAAAGGTTCAGTGCACATATTACAATATTTTCAACGTCCACAACAGCTTCCAACAAATTATGACATGTTGTGCGAACTTTCTCATGCTATCTTAGTCACGCAAGTTTTCCTTACGAGTGTTGATGCTCCTACATTTTAAAAGGACTAAAGATATGACATGATGGAGACGTAATATAACACAATGAAAAATTGGTATGAACTATATTGCTGCCCCCTTTTCAAATTCACACAGGATCTCTAGAGAAAGTTCTCTTTGCTTTTCCCTTCCACAATGACTAAATAATGCGTATTTTTAAATCAGGCTATTGCTTCTGGAAAACAAGTCAAAGCCACACTTATTGCTTTAAGCCTTTTCCCAACATGCTCGTGAACCGATTTAGTAGAATTTATGGTGCCAGAAGGGCTTCTAAACATGTTGAACTCTGAAGTCTTTATATCTACTAAAGTACTATTTGCTAAGGAAAGTAAATATTATTTTCGAAATTATGAACTTCCTAACAATGTCAACATTTGTTATTACAAGGGAACCACGTTTCTTCTTTCGAGAAACGTGGTGAAAGACATCTATCCGTCAGTAATGACACGCACCGTATTTCATATTGTGCACCATTTTGTCTTTACATTTTACATCAAAGTATTCACAATTTCAAGGAAGAAGCTTTTGCTACGTTTTGCTTTGAAGGTTTTACGGAGTAATGCTTTCATTGTGGTACAAGTTGGTTTGGTTTGCTTCTCTTTATTTTGTAATTCATTTTACTTTGCTTGGTATTCTTGAGGAACAAATGAGACTACTTCAAACGTTTTATATTGGGGTCATTCTCAGTCATACGTAGAAGCCTTTTAATATCAGGCTGCCAATAAAGGAAAGAATCGCCCTCGTTTTACACTTTTTGGAACAGATTTTATGTGTACATACCTTGACGCGCCTTCCAAAAATGGAATATCGAACTGCTAATTCGATTCCATTATTACATACGTTTTTTGATTCACTGATTGTATAGCAAGAATAGTTGATATACAAATACAAAAGGGACTAATACTACACAATAGTTATAGTTCGTTATTTCTTGTTCCTAGAAAGTAAAACCAAAGGAAAGGAGATGATAAATGGTTAATAACGGAAGGCCATATTTCATGCACACCTTCCTTACTTTTTCAACAGTTACGACCATAGTGAGGTACGGAAGAGTAAGCTTTTTTGTTATCCTTCATTCTGCTTGAATATTCCATACCAAACTACCGGTTTACGTAACGGTCTTCGTGTTGATGCTTTGCTGTAAGGATAGAATTCAATTTTCATAATTTGCATATCATGTTTCACATGTGCCCATTGATATTTTAAGGCTGGCATGGCATGGCCACAATATACATTTATATATGGAATAATCATGAGCCTCCATTAGTCCAACATCATTTGGTGTTTTAGTGGTTATTATCCGAAAGCGAATTGACATAATGGTCACTTTAACGTATTATTCTTTCTTGCTTGTCCACATCTCCCTACCACACGAATATTGAGACCTGGATTTGACAGAGTTACGTTTCTTCACTCTCCCTTCAGGCTTAATGAAACGAGGACTTCGACATAGATTTGATGCTGGTGATATCAGTCAGTTACAAAGACGTAGCAGTGCAAATCCATTGGCATGGATCCAAAAATGGCAAACAGTCACCTACATTCAGAATGTAGACAGTTAGAGTGTGAGTTCCTGCGGTGGAATGGAATTATAGAGTTATAGGTAGTTCTAATGTTATCAGTATCTCCTCGTAGCAGTTGGGAGTTCGCTGAATTGAATGGGAAATGGGAGCAGTAGCTTTAAGTAGGCACTAATCCTAAGTTAAAATCTTTCTGGGATGTTATGTTATGTTAGGATCATGATAACAATACTTGATGCCGATGCATGGCTTGGAATTACGTAGTCTCTCTTGGTTGCCTAATTGCATTCGTTTTAATACGTGTTAAACAATTGAATTAAGTTTGATAAGACGATGGGGACTAGATAAAATCAAATAAACGGACTGCAGCTCCTGCACCCAAATTCAAAGTAATTATAAAGCTGAAAATGTAAGCGTAATACGTGCCATTCCTGAAGGGCAGCGTTGAATTCTCTTTTACATGACCAAGTCGTAAGTAGTCGTGAAGTGCCATGATGTCTGGCTTTCACTGCTTTCCCCAAAATGACAGCAAGCAACGCTTGCATGCGTGAATTTATTATGCACTAAATACCATTTTGGGCATTTTTAAACCAACGATATTTTTTGGCGATTTGTACCGACACGAGTGTCATAATGAAAAACTGTCGATTTTAGGTTAAAAACGCGTGTGGATTATAAATATTCCCTTTTCCAGAGATCAGCTCTTTTCTGAAAAAAGATTCGATATCTGATAGCCACTTATTTTGTCTAGCTCGCTTTCCTGAATGGTGAGAACTATCCGTGGTAAATGGGATGTTTGTTGTACTATGTAAACGTTTTGTAATGCTACGTTATCAAGATTTATGGTCTATTGATAAAAAGAACCCATTTTTGTCCATTTGGTTTTAAGGTTACTAAACTACAGTCAAAGTCAATGCTAAAAATATGTCTTTTTACTCTTTCGTACTTTAGTTCAATCCCTATTTAATTTAGTGAAAGCTCCACATTGATGTTGATTAGGAAAACGGTGGTCTTGGGCTGCGAATAAACCTTTTACAAGTCTGTTACGTTTCTTCAAAAGCAAGTGACAATGGATAAAATGTAGTGTGCATTCATTCAATTCATTTTTTATACACAATTCTTCTTCTTTGAAATGAATAAATTACTACGCCCATTAGCGAAGCAACAAACCCCATGTTTACTTTCAATCTTGATGGTTTCTTCAACAATCAAAAGACTCTCTCAAAAGCAGTTATTATATATAAGAGAAATTTCCTAAGAAGCAAAGCAGGTTTCAAGGAGCAATCAAGATAAAATTGTTTAAGTAAAAATAAGCAACTTTCGAGTAGATGAACGTCTGCTATGCGATGAAGTTCTTTGCGTGAGCTGATGTATGTTACACGCGTCTTGATTTCTCCTTCAGCCCATTTATTCAAGGTATCAAAAGAAAGTCGACTGATTGCTGCCGGATATTACATCTTATTGTTAAAGTAGAATTGTCTGGAGAAAGTGGCTTAATCAGTAACAGACGCCCCGAAGTAGTTTTAGAACGTCTTCTACATGTAAATTGATGTCCATCAGCATCTTTGGAAGTATGTTTTTCCATTAGCCTTGAAACAAAGATAAAAGAGAAAGCAAAGAACCGTTATTATAAGTTGTGGTAAAGCAGATTACACTGCATTTAATTTTGTGTTAACAAACTGGTAAGAAACCTGTCAGCTTCTTTATTATATAAAAATACGCTCTCGTGAAAACCGCAACTAAGAAGATTGAATAAGCTTCTTAGGATTTCATTTAATAAGTGAAATGCATTTGAAGACAAGAGGTGCTGTTTTCAACAAACAAATGGCGACCATCTTAAGCTGACAGAATCGTTATCTCCTTAAAACTTAATGAGCTTTTTATACTGCACTCGGTTGTGATTGGAACTGGAGACTGAATTGATGATGCAGTCATGAGCTATTTACGACGTGAATAGCGTCAGCCATTCTATTTAACTTGTAATCCGACATCAATGTTTTATGTAATGAGACTGGGAAGGAAATTGCAACCATTCACGAGCTTGAGCTGCTCATCATGGACTGACAATACGACCATCAACTTCTTTAAATATAATGATTGCAATTCTAAAGCCATCCGTTCTATCTTAAGATGGACGTGAGGGAAAGAAAATGCGTATGGGAGAAAGTTACTGACTAAAAATAATCTCTTTCGTATTTGGAAGCAGTCTAATAAATACATTCTACACGACTTTGATACAAATGAAGAATTAATTCAGGATAAAAATAATAGATTGACCCTAAATCCATGAGATTGGAGCAAGTACTAAAATTAATAAACATGATATGCATCATGGTAGATTATCATGATCCATGTTTACTTGTCCCATATCCCTAGCAAACTTTTACCATACTGGTAGAAAGTTAATATTGAATTGAAGATTCTAACTTGTTACACTGCGATCGTTTCTATAAAACAAACACATTTAATTGTTTTCTATTTTTACACCCAAACAAATGACAAAAGGTTTTGTTGAATGTCTATTATTTGTACAAGGGTTTTTAGTTCTTGGGTAAACATGTGAAGTGGTATATCACTTTTACGGAATTCCATTGCTCTCTTCTATCCGTCTTATCAGAAACAGGGAATGGAAGTGGCACACACCATTGTTTTCTGAACTGGAACACAGAGTGGCTAACAATTGAATGAATTGATTGAAATTGACCGGACGCCTTGTACTTCGTTTTCGCTTAAAACGTTCTTGTGAAGTCTAAAGCAATCTACTAGGAATTGGAATCATCAGTGTTCCAGTTGGACACCCGAATCCCAGCGGTTTTCCAAAGAGCATTTTCGATCACAGTATTGCACTAAAGTTGTTATGTGAGAGATAGATTAGAATGCCATTTTAGAACGTGAGTTATATCGCAGCTCAACTATCAAAATATACATATATTCTCTGATTGTTTTTGGACCCATAGAATAGCACAGATGTCGATCCGTGTAAGACTAAACTCTGCTGTGTGTCATTAGAGTGGAGCAGAACACCATGGGTTTTTTTTTGTAATGCTGAAATTTCCAGTATCCAATTTCCCATTCGGTTCCTAGTTCCACGGGGCATGTGGGATGACAAAAGACGGAAATGAAGGAAGCTGGAAGCGTGAGTTGTGTCTATTGTATTCGCACTCCAGCGTTTCCTTGTGGAAATTTGAGTGGAACTTTGTAACAAATTGAACGTTCCAAATATTAATAATAAAAGTTAGCAAAACTAAAAATGTCATATTTAAATTTTAAAGGGAAAATTCCAATCAGGTCGTGGCAAGATTTACTTTCATTGCAACTCAAATTTAAACGATAAAAACGGAGAGAACAAACGCAATGACCTAAAAACTGTAATAAAAAATTAAAGTATATAACACGAGCGGAATTTAACTGCAACATGAAAGGATGCTAATTTTAGTGCTGATCGACAAAGTCTCTGGTTTAACGAAGCTGTCCACATTATTAAACCGCTATATGACTAAAAATTAAAAAATAGGCTTTTACACGCATACAGCAGTTGAAGTGAAAAAACGATCTAATTTTACTGCTGCATACAGAATTAACGGCTGCTGTATAAAAAACTAGTAGGTATTAAATGCGAAATATCTTTTCTCCTTTCATTCAAGTCTGCAAAATTTCTTACAAGAATTTTCTTAGAATTGAAAGATTTTGCAATGTATAGGTACATATTAACACCACGTATCAGGGTATGGATATAAACAAATGCAATTGTTACGATTATAGAGCTCACGCGCGTGTACGCTATTTGAGTAGGCGTTCTTATTGCTTACACTAGCACGAACCTCATCATAAGAGAATATCCGTCTCTATTCATACCAAATCTGATACATATGAGATCTATACATGTTACGTAATCTCAAGTCAGACTGTAGACTCGAATCATCGTTATCATTAAAGCTGTAAAATAATATGTCTCATGCTCATCCAAGCCAAGTTTAATTGTGCAATCATACGGATTCATGTCTTTTTTAACGATAAGTTGCTTGCTGATATTCTAAGAATCGTTCTTATTTTGTCGTTATCAGAAAACACGTGAAGGTATGTACATGTTAACTTTTCCAAGTAATTTTATCCAATTACAAAAGCAACACTAGCCCCAAATAAAATAAAACATCAAATTGCAAGGGAGATATCATCATCTTTATCATCTCTTTTTCCACCTGCTTTGTACAATACAATCAGTTGTGTAGCTTTAGAGTAAGTCATCTTAATTTAATCACAGAAATAAGAAACCTCGTTGTCTTGTAAAATGAACCTCTGTACCAAATTTTCTATTGAGTTTAAACAATCCTTCCTGAAGTAAGCACATATTATGAGCTTGAATAAATCATTATCATTTTTATGTTTTCCCACTTCACCTCAAATCTAAATCTCTCTTTATTCTCATGTTATGATGATGAGTATGTGAGCCTGAATTCTGAATGGCAACCTAAAATATATTCTGTATAACATGCGTACGTTGACGTACATTGTACCTGTGTTATTAACCATCATTTTTATTATCGGGGTGATTTTCAATGGTACGTTGATCGTCATTTTTACGAAGCACCACCATTCGTTTGTTATCTTTCTCCCAACGGAGTTTGATCTCGTTAATGCTCAGGTTCGTAATCGTTACTCAACCATGGAATTGTAGGGTTACATTTTCAACTTTTACTTAAGTGAGTAGGAAATACAGAAATCTTACATGGCTCGTTTTTGTATCATTCCGTAATCAACAACAGCCAAGCAGGGACCTATGCAGTAATAGTATAGTCATACTCTAACTGTTTCCTCTAACATCTAAGGAACTTAGTATTTAAGACTTTGGTAAGTGAAAGCAAATATTCGTGTTTCAAAGTACAAAAATCATTTACCAATATTATTCACATACGTGTACAAGCTACGAAAGTCGGAGGAATCTTATAGGCTCTCCAAACTTGTTGATATAAAACAAGATGAAATGTCGTCTTCCTGTGCCCTAATGCTATTATTTGCATTGCTTGTTTTCACTTCTTTTTATATTTATTTGTCATGCAATGAAACTGATTCTTGAAGATATATATAATCGGCCATTTTTCTTTTTTCGCAATGTTAAGGTTAACAAAATTGTTTATGCCAACATCATTTGAAGTGAACGTGAACACATTCCTTCGGAAAAATGAAACAGTTCCGTCTGAATAATTGTGACAATATTACTATTTTATATCATCATTGTTATCGAAAGGAAAGGGGGAGAAAAATGATTCATAGCTTCAATTGATGACAAGAAAAGATGGTGATATTAATGATGCATGGAAGTTAATACTATGCAAGTCGAACGTCACATTTAAGAATACGCTTGATTGTTGCTTATATCCCTGATGCATACCATAGTGGATCTGAATTGACTTGATGTTTGATCTATCAACCATTTTGTTTCATTTAACATGCGTAAGAACTCATTGCATCGTGTTCAAAAATCTTAATTCTGCAATATATATAGGAACACTATAAAATCGTAGTTTAGAGCCATTCAATCTACTTCTTATTAAATTAAACATAATGAGTACAATTGTAAAACGACTTGCTGCTTTAACATATGTTATGAGCTAATTTAGACATTGGTTCATTTTAGAAAAATTATTGTTAGACGGAAACTGGATACAATTTGTCATATTACGTGGTCTTAAGTTTAACATTTATTCATTACATAACAACA
Organism: Orchesella cincta; assembly: GCA_001718145.1. Lineage (NCBI taxonomy): Eukaryota > Metazoa > Arthropoda > Collembola > Entomobryomorpha > Orchesellidae > Orchesella > Orchesella cincta. The sequence continues at coordinate 111,881 of LJIJ01000336.1, read as the reverse complement.
TAATTATGCGAAAACCAAAATATATAACAAATTCAGAGCTTACTGAAGTCTACTCTACCGTACATAATCATAAACAACTTACTAAAAGCTCTTTCGAGTTTTTGGCCAATTTTATCTTTACAATCTTACAAGCTCAGAAAAGGTATAATAACAGATTATTTTCCTATTAGTCCCGTAAATAGCAAAAGTTGTTTAAAATTTAAAATAAAAGTAATGCGAATCGAATTTTTATACAGTTCGGATCCTACTTTGCATATCGCAGAGAACGTTCAAACTGAGGAACAAAGTAGGTCAAATTATATCACAACTTATACTAGATACGGAACACCACCTGGAGCAATTTTCCGTAATCCTTCCCAATATATACAGGCTTGCTTTGAGTCACGAAGAAATATTGTGTACTTCAGTGACAATACAAAAAGGCGGTTAATGATACTGGTATAGGCAAAGGTAGATAGTAGGTAGCTGTTGATTAATGTATAGAAGCGTGGATATAATTTCTTGCACAAGATTGTTTCTGATGTGCCCTCACAGATCTCTATATTGTTTCAGATCAATTGCGATGTCGATTTTTTTAAATTCAATTCTAACTTCCTGAAGTATTCGAACAATCAATTACTTTGTGTAGTATTAATTAATATATTCAAGCATATTATTAAACGCCAATTTAACGCCAACAACGTTTCATCCAAAAAATTATTTAATATGCTATAAGGATCAGGTGGGAACAATCAATTTGGTAGCATATAAAGTAGAATAGTTCAATTATTCGACATTAAAGAATATGTGACACATATTAGTTGCAATACTGAGGCAAAAAATTAAGAAATATTTGCATTTAGCATATAAATTGTCTTCACATTGAACCTGTTTCTGGGTACCTTGTCCACCTTCCTTTTCCAATTTAACACTGGGCGTAAAAAGTACCAATAATTTTTCACACTTGTGTTGCATTTACTGAGAAGACTCTCGCCCAACATTATCAGTTTAGTTTGTTACTGGAACTCTTTTTTCAAAAGTTCTAGCAATAGCTTGTTACAAAACTTTCTGCAGCCCCAATACTTCTTCTTTGCATCGCTTCTTTTAATAACTTCATTCATTTCTGCAACTTCAAAGGAAAAAAGGAAGAACACAGGAAAGAATTTACTTCTGCTTTACATTACCGTACTCATATGTTGACTCCAGCTGCGTGATATATGCAATTTAAGTTTTCCACCACTTTGGGCAGCAAATATCCGACTGCATATTATTCGCTTCTGAGAAAAGATTTACAGGAAAGAGGAAAATAGTTGTTGTTTTAAAAGTCCCTTACAGTAATGTTTCCTCCTCATGAGCAAGAAAGATGGGGAAGATCGTTACTACCTTAAAGTTATATGGTAAAGAGTAAGTAGACATACTAGTTTCATCTAATCCTATCATAAAAACAACTGATTTGGAGTAAGAACATGCAACACATGATTTTACTTACATAAGTCAATGATGTAATTCTGTGATCCTTAATAAGCTTACTCGGTAGCTTGAAAAATGAAACGAAAAAAAAACTAAAAGGACTTTCTTTTGACCACGAAATAACTAAAGTAAATTGTTCTTCTCGCATTGAAACGGGGTACTTTAAGCAGTCCAGGGAAAGTTGTCGAGGATCGGTAAATTCCTAGGAAAGACTTCAGCACATCATCGCATTCTCTCAAAATTGATAGCATCTTCCTTCCAATTCCTAAAATCACTATAACTATGCAAATCCATTGCCGCACACCAGGACTGAGATACTAGCAGTTTTGCATTGGATGTAACCCGTAAGTCATAGTGCATTCAGATGGCTTTCGTTGAACAGTAAAATTGAAAACTAACACCAAGCACTCGTCTACAAAACGTAAAACACAATGATGTGCAAAGAAGTGTGTGTAATTCATACGTGACTTCCTTTGTTGGATATGATTGTTTATATGTTTACTTGCTAGGAAATCCAACACGAAAAAGATAAAAGAGAAAGCATGTTTGTGCGAATGCTTTTTATAGCTTTTATTGCATTCTATTTCGGGTTGGCATTTGAAAGACAAGAAGTCACTTCACTTTTGGCTATTGGGTGAAGTTTTTACTTAAAAAGGAACCGGATTTCTTAGATGTGGTACCTCAATGAAACATCATGCGTTTAGCATCATCGAATCTTTCAAAACCATCAGTCACAGGCATGAAGTTCGTAACAAAATGATATATTCCACAAAAAGGTCCGAGAAGGCTCATAATATGTTTATTTTTCACTCGCAGCTATTAAGTAACGGCTTAAGAATGTTTAAATACAATTCCGTATGCTTTTGTTTTTCTGTTAAATTTTGCACTTGCTCTCCAGATTATATGTAGCCTATATGTGTGACTTATCAAGGATTTATCTTTGTAGTAGTAACAAGCTGCGATACACTCAGAAAATTAATGATTATAATTGAAAGGAATATTAAATACTTACGTTATTATTGTTAGTTAAATAAACTACCAATGTTATGACGCACTTAAGTAGAAATTCAATATGTCGAAAATTGTATACAGAGAAGGTCAGTTATAAATCTCGTCGGGATGTAAAATTAACATTGGTTGTTGAATTAGATTTTGAGAAATTTATTAGTCAAACATAAACTTTACATTTTGGGTCAATCGAGCAATCGAAAGAAATGATCAAGCTATGGATCTTCCATAAGATTTATCTCAGATATTAGACTAGTCTTATCCACCTGTAAATGAACGCAGATGTTGGGCAGTACAGAAGGCATTCAAAGTCTTAGACTGGTTTGAGTTAGGCTCAGGGACTATATATCGTTGTTCTCACAATTTTCATATAGTTATAGGAAAAATTGAAACTGAGGTTTTCCCGGTTTTTCCCATCTTCGCCATAAACAAACATTGTGAACAACGATATATTGTCTGCCGTCCTGTATATCGATAGTCTATAGCTAACCAGGCCACAGTACCAGAAATAATCAGAATTTGCCAGAAATTGATAGAATTTATCGAAATTATCAGAATTTACCAGAAATTGTCAGAATTTACCAGAAATTGTCAGAATTTACCAGAAATTGTCAGAATTTACCAGAAATTGTCAGAATTTACTATAATTTCTTTCAATTTTTATAATTATTTTAATCAAAATCTAAAATATTAAAAATTAACCGGAAATCGTCAGAATTTACCAGAAATTTTCAGTTTATAGTAATTTGCCGATGCAGTATTTATATAATGTCAGTGTTTATTGTTCTTCCGAGGCCTACCGTATCTAGGTACTTGTAAAAAGTTTCGAAGAAGTATGTAGTTATACGATGGTCCGAAATGCGAATCAAATCATATCTCCAGACAGGAAGGTCGTGGCTCATTTATTGAAACGCCAAAAGTTAAAACTAGTGGCAGCGATTTGATATCTATTGTGAATTATATACTTTTCATTCTACATGGAAAAGAGTGGTTTTCAAGGTTCACCCAACAAGGTCACTCCTCAATTTCTCCACATTAGTATAACAATTTGAAAAATTCTTGCTTAACTACACAAAATAAATGTTTAGGTAAATTAGGTAAATTAGGTAAATTCTGAAATTTTTTGGTAAATTCTGACAAAATTCTGATAATTTCCGATTAAATTCTGGCAAATTCTGATAATTTCCGATAAGTTCTGTCAATTTCTGGTAAATTCTGATAATTTCTGGTAAATTCTGAAATTTTTTTGCGTAAATTCTGATAATTTCTGGTAAATTCTGTAATTTCATGGTAATTCTGATAAACAATATACTGGTAAATTCTGATAATTTCCGATAAATTTTGACAATTACTGGTAAATTCTGACAATTTCTGGTAAATTCTGACAATTTCTGGTAAATTTTGAATGTTTTTTGGTAAATTCTGATAATTTCAGGTAAATTCTCGATAATTTCAGGTAAATTCTGATAATTTCCGATAAATTCTGACAATTACTGTTAAATTCTGACCATTACTGGTAAATTCTGACAATTTTCAGTAAATTCTGGACAATTCTGTAAATTCTGACAATTACTGGTAAATTCTGCACCAATTTTCAGTAAATTCTGACAAGTTCCGGCAGATTCTAACAATTGTTTTACGGTAGTGCGCTGGTCATTTACAATAATTATGATGACTTAGGCTTTTGGCCACGTAAGAAGGCGGTAGTCGACACGTCGGCCAGCGGACACGTGGCGTCGGTAGCGGACACGTCGGCAGCGGACACGCGGTGAGCTAGCGACGTCGCAGCGGACACGTCGGTGAGCTAGAACGTCGGCAGCGGACACGTCGGCAGCGGACGCGTCGGCGTCCGGTAGCGGACACGTCGCGTCGGCAGCGGTGGACCTGCATTTGAAAAGGATATTCGAATGGAATGAGATTGAGAAAGGAAAGCTTATGTTTTGTATACAAATGACTATGGATATTTGGAATTTGGATAAACATAAAACGAGAAGAGAAAGGGTTGACCACTTGGCATAAAAAAGTATGGAGTTTCACCAAGCCATTGAAAAAACAAAGACGCTCTATTTACAACTGTGTACATAAGAGATTTGTTTATATCCCTAAAGGAATTTTGCTCACTCAACACAACATGTTTACTTTGCAAAATCTTTCATGATCCATATAGACCTCCTTGAGAGTAAAAAGTGTTGTGACAAAAGAGGACGAACAATATTTGTGTTGTAGGTTTTGTATTATATTGATTGTTGAATTTTATGGAACATGATGAATTATTATTGTCGAATTATTAAAATAATGAGCTGTGTTTGAACAGCTGAATAGTACTTTTTGACAATCCCGAGTTGACAATATCCCATTCGTTTTAGTTAGGAAGAGGAAGTTTCATTCATCTACTTTTGTGGCTTGATTTAAGCCAGTAGCCGAGAAACACTCACGAAATTAATAAATTTTAAGTATTGTTAAATATTGAAATGGCATCTGCGGAAATTACTACGGGTCTTCCAGTTGCAATGGAGGCGGATGTTGTTGTTCTTGCTGAGGACGACGAGGCAATACATCCCACAGGGATTCTGGATTTGCCAGATGAAATACTGGAGAATATTTTTGCTAGAATATCGCCTTATAATGATTTAGACAGTATACAACTAGTGTGCAAGAGATGGTATAATGTCTCCAAAAGTAAGATTATAATAAAAAGGAGCAATGTAATTATTATAAGGATTACTGATGAGTTTACCTTAATGAGGAAATTTTTTTCTTACAGAGGTTATTTCGAGCCTACAAAGCAATTTTGAGCAGTCTGTGATTGATGGAAATTTGCAGTGTGAAGTTATCTCTGCACCTATTCCAGAACAGGGTCAACGCTTGCCAGCATGTATCTCTGAAAGATTTGGACATATGTGTGGCTATTATGGTATTAATTAAAAGCGCTCACTAATTATATGCCCTCCTTTGTTAGTGCTCTTTCATGATTTTAGATATTTTCTTTTGCAGATAAAGCAATCTATGTGGTTGGAGGTAAGCTATGTCGGCTTTATTTGTAGATATTGAATAGCTTGATGAAATGATTAATTTTGGACCGATTTTGGTTGGTTATATTAGGTACTACTAATACTCCTACAACGTTTAACGACATGTGGAAGTTTGATCTTAGCAAACGCGCTTGGTCAAGGTGTCTTGCTTCTGGCCAGTACCCGACCCCAAAGGCTTTAGCTTCAATTGTGCAGTATAAAGACAATTTAGTTCTTTTCGGTGGGTGGGCCCATCCACCACCGTATCCGTTAATGCAGGTACGTTATAGCATCAACACTATTTTGTCTATATCAAATTACTTACTTGGCTGACACTATATGATAAAATCGTTTTTATTGAAACTATTTAGCCGTGGAGAATTTTCGACGAGCTTCACATTTACAACTTTGGAACCAATAAATGGACTTGTATCGTTACGAACAATTCTCCTCATCCGAGCGCTGGTCATTCCGCATCTGTTCATGATGATAAGATGGTAGTTTTTGGAGGAAGAACTTTTGATAAACAAGAACAGTCATTTCCAATGTACTGACGATAAGCTAAAATATTTTCTTCCTACTATTGCTAGAGATTACAATTTTAGTCAAAGGATCTTCAAAGTCTGATAAAAAACCTTTTTTAAACGAATTGCAGTTCAAATTCCACCTGGATATTTGATTTTCAAATCCAGGAATGGTATCCAATTACAACGAATTCCGGCCCAGCTCCTAGGTACGGGCAGACCCAGATTTCATTAGATGGAAGTAGACTACTTGTTGTGGGTGGGTGCGGTGGCCCAAACCAAATCTTTTCCGACGTGTGGTTACTCACTTTTACGGAGAATAGGATTGGCAAGTATAGTGGTACTTGGGAGCGAATGAAGTTAGCTGGTGATGAAGGCAGTGTACCGAATGACTTTCATTACGCTGGTTGCAAGGTATGACTGAAAATACAATAATTGTATTAATATGTTGTTGTTATTTCATCATGTTTGCAAATTCGTAATTTAAATATTTCAGATTGGTTCCAGTGTTAGCTTTTTTGAGAGATCGTCGCCCATTTCGCCATTCTTGGCATTCTTGCACTTTGAGTCAGCATCATCAGTACCTCCAGAGCAAAATGAGTTAACATTTGAGGCTTCCAGATCCCGTTCTTATTTTCATTCGAGATGTACCTCTGGACTCCGGAGGCAAAGCTATACAACAATGCCATTGTACAGCATGGATATTTCCAAGGTTCATCTCGTATTTATCTGATTAGGATTTCAAAGTTTATGGTTTCACAGTTGAATTGTGCGTTTTTCTTCTTATATTGTAGGTTCTAACAGACAAAACAGTCACTTGGTCTAAAGAACCGCAGCCACTGAAATTTACACGACCAAATGAAAGACTGTTGTATACAATGGTAACTGGAAGAGCAGAAATAATATTATTTGGAGGATTTTTTAAACAACCAAATGGGCGACAGTGTCAAGTTTCTAGCGATGTATTTATTTTGAAAACAGTTCACCGTTCGTACTAAGTCATTAAAAATTCAAATCATAGCCATTCTTAATGTGTTTCAAAATTAATTCAATAAAACCAATGTAAAAGTTGACAGCTATTAGTAATATGCAGCTAATACAAATAATTTAATTTCATAAGATGAGGAGCTCTACTCTACATTTTAATTTGGTGGTGAAATACCATTATATCTAGAATATGAAAGAAAATGTGAAGCTGAAAATCACTAATTTAAATGATAACGCTAAGAAAAAACACTATTTTGAGTTGTCTTGTCCCAATGACATTCAACGTTTTAAAATGGATAATTCGAGCCATATCCACCCCTACTTGGTCTACGGAATGATGGGCGACCAGTATTGTTACTGCCTCCACGTGGAGTCCAACCACCACGATAACCTCCACCCCCACGTTGAAATCGTCCTCCACTGCCATATGAACCAGATGAATTGCCATAGCCGGCGCGTCCATTATTTCCTCTGAACCCCCCGCCACCGCCATAATTGTTTCCTCCTCGAAAGCCTCTGAAATCTGATCCTGATCCTCTAGGGCTGTTGTACCCTCCTCTACTCTGAAATCTTCCCCTTGAACCAGAAAAACCTCTGACAGGTGGTGGTGTCCCAGGCTGGCTTTCAGTTTCAGTACCGCTGACGGAACTGCGAAGTACCTTTAGTGGTTCGTAGCTCTCTGCAGAAGCATCAGGATCCGATTCCTCAAACGGCCGTTTCACGCCCCTTTGCTCAGTATAATCACCACCAACTTCATCATCTCCATCATCTTCCTCTCCGTATTCCTCTTCTTGAGTACCCTGGTCAAAGCTGCTACTGTTCCAATCCTGAAATGATTCCTCACCACCACCAGTCCCACTATAATCATTTTGCTCAGGTCCAATCATTCTAGACAGTTCTACGATCGCTTGTACTAGCCGCTGGTCTAAATCCACAAGAGGAAAGAACGATTCTGGATTTTCAGAAACTTTTACAATCAAGTTTTCAATGGATGGTCGAAGTGCAACAATTGCAGCTGCAGCCTTCGCGTCAATGTCCAAGTTAATCCTGGGAGAGAAAAAGTTGCATTTTAACTATTTTATTTTATTGACATCAATAGCATTGCTGTACTTTTTAGTACTTTGTACATACCAATTATCTAATCGAACCATTCCATTCACCAATTCTACCTTTCTTGAACCAAACAGTAACAAATGGACCGGGGAAACCATCGTCATACACTTGCAAGCAATAGCTCGTGTCCGAATCTGGATTAATCAAATACATTCACGAATATATGACAGATCAAACTGAAGGAATTATTTAAAATGTCTTTTTGTCAGCTTCCGCTCTACCTTTTCTCCGAAAATAAAAAATGGGTATGGAAAATTTGTTTCAAATCTGGAACAGTTCACAGAAGCTTTGTGAACTAAAGCGGCTTTGGATTCAGTGGTCAGTACCTAGATAAAGTAAAGTTTTTATTGCCTTGTAACATTTTTTCAACAATATATCGAAGAAAATAATCAGATAACGCTCCTACCTTCCGTTTTTCTTTGTGATAACACACGTTGGGATACAAACCAACGCACAAAAGAGCTGCCAAAGTGTCAACCGCAGGGTTGTTGCCTTTGAAATTCAACGAACCAGTATATAATTGCTCTTCTGGGAATCCGCATTGGATGAGTACTTGAATCAACTGATTCTAGACAGAACAACAAAGAGTGAGCATTACCAAAACATTTAACTACATTAAAGTGGCGAAAAGGAAAAATGAAAACCTTAGCTTCAGATGTAACACGTAGGGATGGTAAGGATAGCATCCTTTGTTGACAAAAGTCCATTTCAGCCTGCTCTCCCTGTCTCTGTTTAATTCTATCCCAAATCTGGAATGCATTCAGTATTGCAAAGTGATCAGAATTGCGATGAGCTGCAAATGCTCGTTGAGTTGGCGCTAGGCGTTTGTTGTCTGGGCCTTAAAAATAAATAATTTATAAAACATTTACTTGATTAAAGGAAAATGTTAAATGTCATACCTAAATTAAACACTTCGCTCGAGTTTGAGGACTGTGCAGCAACGATTGCTAAAAAATCAGCGCACGAAAAAACTGCGCCCAGAACAACCTGCAGTAACATGAGTTTAAAAATAATTCCAGTCAAGTAATCAAGTACAAATATATAAGCAACAACTGGCATTTCGATTTTATGCTTACCATTTTACCCAATCGAGGATCCAACGGAAGTTTGGCAAGGATGCGACCAAGTGCAGTCAGTTCAGTTGAATCATCCAAGCAATTCAATTCTGAATACACATTTGAAACATTTTTAGATACTGTCAATTTACCCCATAAATAATATATAATCTAAAACGTCAATATTCTAACCATGCAGTAACGCCTGCGCTTCAATTACAGCATCTATTGGAGGTGGCTCAGGTGCTTTACTCAAAAAGTGCCCAATCCCTCCAAGTCGAAGTAACTTGATGGTTAGTGCAATTTCGTGAAGGGGAGTACGTAACATTTCTGGGGTCATGTTCTCCTCCAGCGCATCAAACCTTTTCTGTTTTTTTTTTGGGAACACAATAAAGCATAGACGTAAAGTAAAAGTCGAAACAATTAGAGACTGCCACAAACATGGATGGATGTATGGTTTTTTTAAACTTACACGGCTACATAAATGGTAACAAAATCCTGGACGTACTCGACCAGCTCGTCCCTTTCTTTGCATCAGGTTACTTCTTGAAGCCCAGACCGTCGCAAAGGTAGTCATGTTGTTGTGTGAGGTAAATAGCTTTACTTTTGCTTTGCAAGAATCGATAACAAAGACTACATCATCTATGGTAATCGACGTTTCAGCGATGTTCGTCGACAGGATAATCTGAAAACACAGAGATGGAGGAATGCGGTTAGACTATGTACTAGTATGTTTAAAACTGCATTTACTAGGTTCGTGTCCATACCTTAGTTACATTGGGAGGAACCCGCTCAAACACACGATGCTGATCTTCTCGTGGTAATTGGGAATGCAAAGGTAGAAGTCGATATGCACTAGTGCCTAAATCAAAGATAAAAATCATTTTGAACTTCATCTTGAACCATGAAAATACGACCATGCTAGTGACAAGGCTTACCAAATATAGGATGCATTTGTAGAAACTTCATGATGGAAAAAATAACATTCCAACCAGGAAGAAACACCAGAACTGCTCCTGGCACATTTTTCTGCCTAATGTGTTTCAACAGGGCAATCAACAACTCCAAGTTAACCTCCCTTTCAGTCATATTGTTCATGGCGGAAATGGTATCAGCTGAATAACCGGACGTTATACTTAAAATATTTAGATTCTCCTCTGGACCAGTGTTTATAAGAGTATCTTCATCTCCTTCCTCTTTCTTTTTCTTCTTTTCTCGCCTGTGAACGTTGAATACAAAAAATTTAGGTGCGTGTTGAGGAAATGTAATGTTAATAACTAATTATTAGTAACTAATGTAATGTTACCGAATGGATTCTGCAGACGGTTGAAAGTTTAGATTTGAAACCACATCTTCTAAGAAGTAGGTCTCCACAGGAAATGCTCTTCCCTCTACATGAATGACAGGGCATGAGTTAAAATACTGGGTAAACAGTGATACATCCATTGTAGCAGACATAAGGATCACTCTGAGATCTGGATAAATAGCCAACATATCCCGCAGCACAATGAGCAGGAAATCAGTGTTCACATCTCGTTCGTGAATTTCATCCACAATAACATGTGAGACCCCACGAAGACCAGCTTCCAGTTTTCGAAGTAGCACACCAACCGTACAAAAAAGAACTGATCCATATGGTCTTGGTAAACAAGATTCGAATCGAACGCTGTAACCCACGGTTTGGCCGAGCTCTTCACCTCGCTCTTCAGCCACTCGTTCTGCCACAGATATAGCAGAAATTCGACGGGGCTGTGTAACAACCACATTACAAAACGCTCCCTGTTCGGATGATAGATAATCATCCAATATAAATTGGCAGATCTGAGTAGTTTTTCCACTTCCAGTTTCTCCCTGTCATAAAGGATACAATACGCTGGTTAACTCTGGTTTCGCCATGTAGTAATAATTATTCTTGCTTGTAAACAAGTATACCAGAATTAAAACAATTTGATTTTCGGAAATGGTATCCATAATCTCTGCTTTCTTTAAAAAGACTGGTAGTTTCGACCTGGTTGTCCATATTTCTTGAAAATGTTGATTTATTTGCTGCGTTTCCTTATACGCTTCTAGAAACTCTTGGCTGAGCTGTTCCAAACTGGTCTACATAATATACAGATTTTGATTCCATTAAAAATTCTGAAAGATGGTCAAAATTAAATGTATTGCATCAGATAAATTGTTTCTTTTTACAGATGCCATGTGCCCCTCATCAATATTGCAAGATGTCCAAGGATTCCAATTAGGAACGGGTGGTGACCATGAAACGATCATTCCTTGTCTTGTATTGTCTTCGTCGTACTTGAGAGGTGACTTCTTTATATCCAAAAGCAAAGATATTCCTTGCGGCTGCCCATCCTCAGCGTTATTTAGTGGAGCGCTTGAGCCAGGAGTAACTGGTTCATTCTAAAACCAAAATTAGATTGTGCAATCTCAGTACAGAGATTAATAGCCTGATGCAATTTTAAATTAAAGATTATAAGATTCTAATACTCCAGACCTTAACTTTTTCTGGATCAACCGGCTCTACGTGTAACTCAGCTAAAATACTTCGAACTTCACTTATGAGTTCAGGATCCAATGGCACATTAAAGGGCTGTAGAGCATCTGCTTCTTTCGCACGTTTTGTAATGCCTGTGAATGGCTCAATAACATTCAAGTGAAATAACTGCCGCACTAGTGATAGCGCACAGCTCTTGGAGGATGTTTGTTTGTTAGATGCTGTTTCAGCGGCATAGATTTCTGTAAAATTTCGAACATCAACTTATAGCAATACCAACAATAGAGCAGCAAATGTCATTAAATAGCTTAAAATTGGGTGTAGTTTACTTCGACCGAGAGCTGGAACATAAAATGACATCTCAGCTTTGAAACTCCTAAAAATAAGCATTCAAAGCAAAAATCAACTTTCCGTCCAATATATTACCTAAATCTACTCTATTTAATTGATCGGGTACTATAATAAATTAAATGAAAACTGAAAGCCAATGAACGATAGGTTAACTCTTACCATTACGATCGCAGGTCACAGATTTCCACCACATCTAGTTGAGAAATTGAATCGTATGTATTTAGGAGGAACTAACTTTCATATAAGATCAGCTATATTAATTTTTCGAATCGACCACAAGCATGTCATTTGCATGTAGGTCTATTCTTTCATTTAATTAAAGTAGCAGTGTCAAATTGGGAGTTTCTCTTCAACCAGATGTGGTGGAAAGTATTATACAAAATCACAGATTTTGCTCAATCAGTAAAATTTTGCAAACCAAAATATCACTGCAGTTCACTCAATTCTTTGCGAATTGAGAGAAATGCTAAGAAGCGTTCGACCACCATACTATGAACATTTTAAATTTTAAAACAAGACTTCAAATAAAAACAGGATCAAGTGTCCATTTTTCAACCTTAAGTGACCCGGACCGACAACAGTGAACTTGTATTCTGCGTTGATTCTACTTTGTTGCATGAACTGATGAAGTCGACCCTTGGCGTTTTCAATTGTCCAATTTCCATGAATCCCAGCATTAACATCCACATCCTCAGCTTCCGCAACATTAAAACTGTCCATTGGACGACCCATGTAAAATGGCACGCGTCCATCCTTAGTTCTGAAAAGATTTTAATGTCTTTATTAACCTAGGAATTCTTTGCAATGTACCACAATTGTCAATCAACAGGTACCTATAACTCTGTCCCACATCCTGCGGTCCGAACCCTCCTTGAAACACGGGTCGATGTTGCTGAAATCCTTGAGGTGGTCCTGCCGGCATGGAAGTCTCCCCTGTTGGAGGTGTGTATGCAAACACCGACTCTGGAATTTCCTCATTTCGCAGCTTCCCAGTTCGAATGAGAAATTGCAGAAAATCTTTCGCTGCATTTGTCTGGGCGTCCTTCTTGCTGGTGGAGTTACCACAGCCGACGTAAGGATAACTTTCGACGTTGAGCTCGCAGATAAATCGTTGCTTAATTTTATTGCCTGAAAACATACATCAAAGTCGTTTAACTAATTATTCGTATACTTATTAATCGCTTAACTTTTTTTTAAATTACTTACCACCAGCTCGGATGTTATAATTCGGAACCAGCTTTTGCTTCCCAAGCCAGGCATACAGGAACGTCTTAGCTTCTGTTGCTCCGTCGGTCATGATTAATTTTTGCTGGTTTCAATCTTTGCTTACTTCAAACTGTAGATTAAAAATAACAACAATTAGAATTTATGACTTTAGTTGATTAAAATGCATAATTAAGGAAATTTACAATGTACGAGTTGTAGGTTGCTGAGTCAAAGTAGTTCGCCTGGAAGGAAATCAAATGCAGTAGTGCGCAGCTACTTTGATTGACGTCATTTAATTGTTCAATTTGCCGGATTTCTAAGAACTCTTGGTACGCACCTGCACAAATCACAACTGTATTTATATGCCGGATTTTGTCAACAAGACTCATCTCAACAAAACACTGAAACCGCAGCTGGTGCTCTGATGAAGCCTCAGAAAAGTCAATACAAATCTCAAGTAACCCCGAAACCACCACAACTACAATGCAGCAACTGTGAGACTCCAACCACATTCTAGTACATTTGCGATGTGAAATGCTACCAGTTTCGCGGTCCACAAATGTGAAGTAACCGATAAATAATTATCTTGGCATTATCAGAATATATCAAAAGCCCAAGGCATTCCTCTCGGATTCACCGACATCAACCCGGTATCCAGTAGAGAGTTGTAAAGGAGTCCGAGCACCGGCTAAATCTGAGCTATCAGCACCACTTACTCTGTTATAACGAACTTCGGCATAATTGGTTGTAAAAATATACCACGTACAGTAACAATGCATTCAGACAACTTAGCATGCAAATAATTTTCTCAACTTATAGAAACCCTTTCTTTCGAGTGCATACTATTTGCATAACCAGTATAATTTATTATTTCTTTTCAATTCATTTTGAATCAGGATAAACACTAAACTCATGTCATTTTTACACAGATTGAATTAGCTCATAATATCGAGAACATAGCTCTAAATGTGAGCTTCATATCACGATCAACTGATAGAATAATAGTTATTCCCCAGGAATCTTGTCAATCATTAACAATCTAAAACTGGAAGTCGATGAGATGTAAGCTTGAAGAACTGACATTTTATCAACAGCAGTAATCACGAATAGTAAAACTACGTTAAACGTTTACTGGACTGTTTATCTAAATATAGAGACTATGAATGATTGATGATGACTGCATTTTTTTAAAACAATCACATGTCAGTTTGTACTATGTATTGTCATCAATTTCTCATATTATACATAGCGTTATCAAATTCGTCATTTTTGTCCTTATCTGTCCCACTTGAATAAGTGTATTTGGTGTATATTTTTCGTATGAGTATTATTGTGTGGGTGGATGAATTTCAAGAAGTCCGGTATCTGAAAGCATCACTCATTGCAATGCTATATCAGTAAAACACTTTTCGATTTCAATGGAAAATAATATTATGAAGTGCCCTGCTTTAAATAGTTCACTCCTATTTTCTTACCAAAACAGTAAGCATCAACTAATAAAAATTTGGTGGTAAAGAATAAATAAGGATGTTAAAAATTCTGACCGCTTTACTGCTGATTGCAGCAGTATGCGGTTCTAGCAAGATCTCTTCTGATCTAAACTCCAGTCTACATACCGGTGAACAACTGAATATTATTGTTTCCATGCATGGTGGCACCACTTCCACCCTCCGTAGGATCGAATATCAGCGAATTTCCAACCGTGAGTTGAGATTGAACGCTTTACATGAAGCCCTTGTCGCAAACTCAGAACAATCGCAACGCAGCCTTTTGAAACTACTGTCTTCCAGAAATGTTGAATTCAAAAGTATCTGGATTAGTAACAAAGTTTATGTAAAGAATGCTGACAGAGAAATCGTCCATCTGATTGCTACAGACCCGGAAGTAAAGTGCATTGACATGGAGCAGATTGTTCCACTTCACGAACCTGTGGAATCCAAGCAGACATCTGCACCGTTGCAGGATGAGAATCAATGGGGCATTGTGAGAATTCAAGCTCCGGAAGCATGGCGAGAACCTGGAACTCCAAATGGATCTGGTGTAGTCGTTGCAAATATTGACACTGGTGTCAGCCCAAAACACGAAGCCCTTCGGGACAACTTTTTCGGTGAATACGGCTGGTTCGACCCACTTACCGAAACAGATTTCCCTTTCGATGGAGCTGGTTGGTTAAAATTGTTTTAATTTACTGCACCGATTGGTGTTATTATTAGCTTAATTAATCGTTGTAGGGCACGGTAGTCATACAATGGGCATTGCTGTCGGCTCCCACGGAATTGGAGTAGCACCTGGAGCAAAATGGGCAGCATGTAAAGCCTGCGGAACAATGTGCATGCAGAGTAATCTTCTGCTTTGTGGACAATTCTTTGCTTGCCCCACGCTCACAAACGGCTCCAACCCTGACTGCAGTAAAGCTCCAAATATCGTTTCCAATTCGTGGGGTGGCATGGGAGGAAACCCTTGGTTCTATGAGGTTCTTGATGCTTGGCATCTTGTTGGAATCATCCCTGTATTCTCAGCTGGAAATGTGGGACCTGAATGTTTTACCGTAGGATCCCCTGCTGATCAGTTGGCTACTATTGGTGTAGGATCAACAAGAGATGATGACGCTATTTCAAGGTTTTCTGCTGTCGGACCAAGTATAGAAGAGAACAGAATGAAGCCCGATATAGTCGGTACGTCAAGTAGCAAATTTAGTATCAACTGTCTGACAAAA
Organism: Orchesella cincta; assembly: GCA_001718145.1. NCBI lineage: Eukaryota > Metazoa > Arthropoda > Collembola > Entomobryomorpha > Orchesellidae > Orchesella > Orchesella cincta. The sequence continues at coordinate 95,964 of LJIJ01000336.1, read as the reverse complement.
ACTAATGTTACGTTTGTTAAATTTTTACAGCGCCTGGACAAGATATTGTTTCTGCTTCCCATTTAGGTAATGAAACATATCGTTTAATGTCTGGAACATCAATGGCTGCACCACATGCTGCGTAAGATCTTAAACATAATCAATTAAAAAGTTCCTTAACCTGAATTAAGAGTTTTATTCCAGCCTACATTTTAAATGAGGTGTTATAATCTACAGCGGCACAATTGCCTTGTTGCTGACTAGAAACAAGGCCCTTTCTTTTGATGATGTAAAAAATTTGCTCTTGGGAAATGCTGATCAGAACCTGACATTTAATGGAACTGTGTGCGAAGGGCTGCAAGACAATGTGTTTCCAAATTACGTTTTCGGTCACGGTCGTATCAACGCTCTGAAAAGTGTCAGAGCTCAAAGTTTGGCAATGGGGCATCATGATATTAGCATGTAACATCGTCAATCGCATTTATAAATACATTCATAAGCTTTTCGGAAATTAAATATTTATTTTTGATGACTGAAATTAGATGTTATAATAACAAAAAAACATAAATAGATCACCAAAAACGAATAAAAATGAAAACATGGCTAATGGCTCATTGCCAATCCATTGAATCTTTCTACGAAACAATAGCCTATGCCTATTTCTCAATTCTCAATAATTCCTTGTAACTGTAAGAGCATTGGCCTAAGAAAAATGCAATCATGCAGTACAAGTACATAATATATACTAAACTTGCCATATTGCGTATTTCCAATCCTATTGCCACATCACACCAAGCCACCAACCTAATTAAGTGTATAATATCCGGATCTGAGCGAGGTGCAATCTAGCCTACCTCCGGTGACAATTCCTTAATCATGCTTCCTTCAAAAGTCTTATCAGTGCGTAAGTCACTGTTAATTTCCTTAATCCTCGTCAGTTCCGTGCTTGGAAATCCTCTAACCAGGCGACAGTTTGCGGAAATTCGAAAACGATTGGAGCAAGCAGCGGAAGAGCAGCTCAACTCTGAGGATTTAATCAAGCAAGCTGACATTTTAATTCAAGAAAAGTACGAAGAAAAGAACCTGACTTATTATCGAGGAGATGATAAATCCCTTCCTGTTTTTATCTCGTGGGGTCTTAACAATGTTGCCAAAAAGGTTCATGTTCTTCTTCGAGGTGAAGACTACCTAAATCCCCAGGATGAGCATACTTTCATTGTGCTGAAGCAGAGTAGTGATCCCAATCAGTATACCGTTCATTCGGCATATATTGAGTAAGTCACACATTAAATTGTTTCTGTTAATAGTATATACTTGTCTATCTAAAATAACGAATGTTTCTGAATTACAGTAACGTAAATAAAATTGCCACCAGTGCTATACAATGGTTTGGTAATTTGGTTGAGCAGAAGAAAAATGTTAAACCTCTGTTAGAACAGATGGGCAATAATGAAGTGCAAGCAAGATCCATTCGCTCCTCCAGGTAAAATGCAAAAGACAAGGTTATAATAATATAATGTTTTCGCCTGGATGGAATCACAAAACCTTAATTTTGATTTTTACAGACCATTGTGTGATTGGATTGGCTTTCTTTTGCTGTGTGACGGACCAAAAAATGTTAAACCCATAAGAAAGGAGCGTGTGTACCCATTACCAGCCGATATTGAAGATACAGACCCGCTTGTTCCTTGGATGGTAGGCGGATCCGAAGAGGAAGGAGCGGCTCAGAACGATGCTGGTGCTCCAAAAGCTAAGCGTCAATTACCACGTACGGCAATGTCATTGAATAATTTCAACAAAGGTTTAGGGGTATTTTAATTTTAAGTATGCATTTTCTTGTTAGCAAATTCGGGTCCTGTTGTACCTGTGGCTACACCTGTGTTTTCAGCTCCTAAACCAAGCGGATCAAGTTCAGGCTCTAAGGCTGCTTCCAAAATCTTATCCAGCTCTGGAAAGGTAGGTAGATTGTGTAATTATTATATATATTTTTCTTGTATGCAACATAGTAGCTAAGCCTTCATTATTTTCTGCAGTCAAAAGTCAAAGTCAAGGCGGAAGCTTCTAAAGCGGAAGTTTTAGACAATAGTCTTGACCGTGAAGTCAAGGAAGAGAAAGTTGTTGTAGCCAAGCCAGTGAAGCAAGAAGAAGAAATTTCTCCACCAGCAGCCAAAGTCAAGGAGCCGGAAGGACGCTCATTTGGTGCATATGAGCCAAAGAAACAGACCGAGGACAGTAGCTCCAGCAAGAAGAAGCACAAAAGGAAGCACAGGAAGCATATGAGGGATTAGGTACTCCATGTAATAATTATGCACTCTATTTCAAAATTTATGAATAAAAAACGTGCTTATATGATACATTCCACACACACTTCCACATTTAAAAATTTATTAGACGGGTCACACTCAACTGTCACAACTGTAATTAGTTGACAGATTGACACAACAAGATTCAAATATGAATATGATACGACCGTTATAATTATTATATATACTGATAACGATGATAACCCTACTTACTACCATATTATATAACGTAATACGACATCGATACTCACCACACACGGCACCCCTTACTATGTTTCCTCTCTATCATTTTATTTGTAAATTACGTATGACACACTGATGCTGTCTTGCATCTAGAAGAATATTCTTATTATGATTTCTACTCCCTCCAGCACCCTCTTATTAAACAACCAAGCCAATTAAAATTTAACAATTCTTCATCCTCGAACCATACGTATACGCATCTTTAATATAGCACATTCCATGCATGCGCACTTGCGCACACTTCCAATAAATATTTTCTCATGATTAAGCCTTTCCTTTTAAAATGAAACAATGAATTCAAACATTCAAACTTATTTTTTTTCAGTGTGCGACAATGTTACGTTTTATACAGCAATAACTACAATACAATACAGCCGTCAATTTCTGACCAGCAGAATGACCGTAACTAATAATAATTCATCTCCTTGATACATACTAAACTCTAGATACAATATATTTTAGCACGTCTACGCCTAAAAGTAACATCAATCAATATATATATTCTGTGATTTCATCTTACTCTATTACCTAATGTGATATACAAAGCAATGTAAATATGTAGATTAAGTATGCACATTTTGCAAGTGCATACCTAATGTGCTAAAAATTAGATCGGATGTTTTTGACACATGTATAACTTAAAAACACCAGCATTTGTTAAGCTATCATTTTCTTACGAGCACTAAAACATTTTTCATTAGTTAGTTTAAAGGAAACTGACTCGAGTTGGGTTTAGACTGAAAATCTTTTTGCATTTTGACTCTATAAAAGCAGTATAACAGTAAGTACGGGAAAGATAACGTAAAGCAAAGTAGCAGGATATACACAACAATATTGGCTGCTTATAATATTATGAAAATGGAGTTAATTCACACTTTTCTCATTAGTATTACATTAATTTACATAATAATAATTATTATGAAGTCTGACTACAAGTGTTCAACAAAGATTGTGCTTCTTTTTTGTTAACAATATATTAAAGTGATGTAAAGTGCATAGCATGCAATATGTATCATGTCTCTGCCTGCATGACATGTTTAATACACATAGTTATGTTGGATGGCTGGCAACATCACACATTTGAAATCTTTAATAATGTGTGAGTGTGTTCATTTTACAACAACAGTGGAGCTAGACAAACAAATTATTTTTAGTTGTTTACAGTTACAACCTAATCACATTTAGAACCTGAGAATCGTGCTTGAGTGGTTCACAATAAATGATATATATATATACGTACACAATATTACTATTTTGATAGTACAAGATTTCGTTACTTTTTGGTGCTGGTTTACACATAACACTTACACATTTTCCCCTTAAATTAAAAAATATCTTACGAAACGAAAGCAAGTAAAACTGAAAAAAAGAGTTGATAACGTTTGTTCTGAATGCAACATAGAATGTGACTGATTTTCACAATAAGAAGCTCGTATATTTTTCACCATTTTTTAAATTTCTTAATGTTTATGGATTATATATTTTTTACTTTATCATTTTACTTTTAATTCGTTCAACTATCCACCACTTACTTCTCTTATCTATTTGATGGTAAATACACTTAATTCAGAAGCATAAAATGATCATAAAGGATGATGTGCACTTGTGCAGGCTTAGATTTATCTATATCAGAAACAGACACTGTTTTGGGGCAACCTGTGATACAAATGAAGAAGAATGCTATCAGCTATTTCCTAAAGAATTTTAACACTGAAACTGATACTCTTTTTAGGCTCTTTAGTGTGTGACCTTCACATAAAGTGAATTGTATTTACACTTAAAACTGTAGTACAAGGTGGTTTATGGTAAACTAATAAACTGATGTAACACTTACAAAATGCCATCTCCAGTGATCGACAAAGCACATTAGTTACATGTGAGCTAAGGTCAACAGTGTTGATCTGAGGGAAAAAACGTGGGATGGCAAAATAACATTTATGTCTTTCCCTTATCTGGGTATATATCTCGTCGTTCTACAAAGATCTACTCGCTATACATCGAAAAAGGTGGTTGATGATTTTTTATCTTCTTGTTGATCATTTTGGGTTTTGTTTTCCGGGCATAATACGGCGCACTTAGACGCTTAGACTCACGTACGAATGGTATCTTTGTATATTTCTCTTGAGAATGTCGGCACAAGGTCCAAGAACACGCTCAAACCTGAAATAATTCACAAATCAATATATGAAACAATATTTGTTTTGTACAGGTTAGGTTATCCATTCCTATTCATTTAACTAAGTAAGCTTCAAACCTTGCCCTGTCCAACTTGACACATTTGAGTTCTCCTTGTGCAGTAACTGTGGCGGCTCTTGGTCGATCGAGAAGGAGAGCAATTTCTCCAAAATAATCAGACTTCTCCAGTTCTGCTACTTTAACGTCTTGATTGTCAATCGTTTGTGTAACAATTGCTGTTCCCTCAACAATAATAAAGAATTCATCCCCATAATCTCCCTGCTTCACGATTAAAGCTCCGGGTGGAAACGTAGCTGGCTCCAAAGCGTCAGCAACAGTCATTCGTTCCCATTCATCAAGACTCTCTGTAACACATTACAAAACCAAGTTGGAAACCTCAACAAACTTTTTGGAAACCATTTGTCATCCCAACTCTATCCCACAAACTCTCCGAGAACTCACCCAAGATTGAAACTTTGGACAATAATGCTTGGTACATCTTTCGCTTGCGGATAGTTGATCCCATAAGAATTCGTCTGTACGAGTCCCGATCAATTACCCACAGTTTGACATCCGTCTTTGACTTAACCGTTGCGGCTCTTGGAGTCCCGTATATTAAAGCCAATTCTCCGAATGAGCCTCCCTCCCCAATGGCTGTCAGGAATTTGCCCTCCTTGCTTACTTCCACTTCTCCAGAATCAATGACGTAAAAGTAATTACCCTCGTCACCTTCCTTAATTAGGGTCTCTGATGCGAGGAAAGTTTGTTGGAACATGGCATCAAACACATCAGATCGTTCCGTCTCATCCAAATGAGAGAACAGGACATTCTTAGAGATTGCTTTAGTTAGGGCAGCCATTGTCTTGTAGTCTTTGGGAACAACCTGCGTGCGTGACATTGCATTTCATTATCTCTGTCATTCATTCATTCACTCACAACAACAACATTTAAACATTTCCATATATTTTACCACTGTAACCTACCTTTTTGACGTAGCTTGTCGCATCTTCCTCAGTAACCGGCTCAGCTGAAATACCCCCTCGTCTACTTGGTTTTCCCCGTGGAAGGGGTGACAAATCTTCAGTGTCTTCAGGAGACATTTCTTGAATCACTTCTCGAGCTAACGATGCTTCCTATTTTTTTAAATCAAACCAAAAGTCAGTTCTCCCCAGATAACATTTTAGCATAAACATTAACATGCCAAAACTCAAAAACAAGAACCAAATACAATATTACACTGCATTGATTAAACAACAAAACAATACACTTAAACGATCAACCATACGAACGACGTACATTGGATAACACAAAATAACATGCCACACGCGCTTTAGTATCGATCAAATAAAGAAAAGAAAATATTCAACAACTAAAAAAGTTCTACTATTGGATATTCCAATTATTCCATATTCATAACATAACTTATAGTTTAGTATGCTAAATGCTACAAACAATATATTATACATGTGAGAACAGACACAATAAGCCAACCAAGACCAATGCACAATTAAGAGTTTAGTGCAAAGTCAAAAGTAAGTGCGCAGCTTGAATGCATTTTCCAGTCACGCCAATAATGATGAATGACGTACAAGAAAACATTCCGTAATTAAAAAAGAGAGCACGGCACAAACACCTTTAATTATTAGTCATTTGGGTATGGAAAGGGTGCAGGTTGGTACATACAAAATAATGTAAAAAATAGTCAAACCAAACCGAAAAGAAAAATAATTGAATTGAGATGAATGAGACACGTGCAAAAAGAGAGAAAAGGGCGAGACCACTTTGTTAAGTAAAAATGCATTTTTTTTTCAGGACAGGAAAATTATTACGAAAGACGAAGAAATAGATGATGGTGGTAGCTGATTTTGGAGGAGACGTACATTTAAAAGAGTCTGCAATACTGGACAAGACGTGAAATGGAAAGAAGTACAGAGTAGCATCAAGAAGAAGAAGTTAATCAATCAGAATCAGCAGAGAGTGGTGATGAATGAGCAGATAGAGAAAAGACAGTTTTTGTGCAGAGAGAAGTAGAGAGGTGTATGAAAGAGAAAAAGAAAAGCATTTTCACATGAGAAACTTTACAAATTTTCTCCAAATTTTCTCCACATGAAAAATGTGCAAATCACAAACAAACTTTTACCTTTTCAACTCAAAATCGAAAGTAAAAAAAGCATGAAAAATTGAACAAAGGAATATTATGGTTATGTACAAACTCAGGGTTAGGACAAATCAACGAGCACAAAGAAAAATCGGAATGACTATTATTGACTTTGAGAACAAAAAGACGGTTAGAATAATAATTAAAGCAACTTATTAACTGACAATAATTATTATGAATAGACAATTGATACTCAAGAGACAGTTTAGCACGGGGGAATTACGAGAAGAAGTTGTAATAAACTTTGTTTCAATATATTTTTTTACCTTCTCAAGCCGTTGGAAGTATTCACGAAGAAAGCGTATGGGATTATCTGGCTTCTGAACACACAGCTGTACTATGCAGTCTTTCAACAAGGACTGGATGTTATGTCGTTGCACATACGCTTCGCAGTCACGGAGGGATGTCTCTTCCGACACCGACATTTTCGCTAAGAGTATGTGTGTCTATGCAATTTGCTCTCTTTGCTGTTTATTAAAATGGTTCAGTAAATGATGGTGATGGGGGATGTCTATGTAATGTTATCCTTTTCCTATGTGTACATACACGTCTCAACTGATGATGATGGTTGTATGTAAACGTGTCAGAAATAATTGCACAAAAAATTATCGCAAAACTCCTTTCTCTGATGGGTTTTTAGGGAGGTCGCCTCAAATTGGATTCTTCCAGGGAGCGTATAGGAGACCAAAATTAATTTGCACGCACCACCTCCTGTGTACATACATAAGATTTTAAGAGAACTCAAGTCAATTTTCCGCAACAAAGCCATACACCTTTATAATAGACCTGGTAGTTATTATGGATTTAGGTTCGCACATGTTACTACTTCTTTACACAGTTAATAGGTTTTTTAAAATTGCGTAGCCCTAATACATATTACACTGTTATGAAAGGTGGCATTAGTTATATTTTATATTAGTTTGCTGAAATCCATAATCCATCATCCACATCCATCCCATCGTGCTCATCATCCCCGACAGAAGGAACATATGCGGAACGCATTTAATAACTGTAGCATATACACCGCAACGTTCATAGTAGATATCCATTCATTTCATAAGATGATGATAATAATAAGTTCATAACATAACCATAATAATTTTCAATTTTTACAAGTGTATAGCTCTTCCTGAATTAGTTACGTACATGAGCAGAAATCCCTATAAATTTTTATATGTAGCATTCAACTACAATAATAATACTCTGTCTGTCTGTTTCCTCCTTTTATTTACCTTACCTTACCTTGAAATGATACACACGGGATAAAATGAAATGGATGAATGTGGTGGATTGGATGGATGGAATATGTGCAAACAAATTTTTTAAACAGTATATCTAATTGTGTATCCAAACACCCGAGTTCACAACACACACTCACACACACGGACGAGTTACGTATTATACTCTTTTAGTATTTAACTGTTAAAATGGGTTTTAAAATGAGATGAAGAGTGTATATAAAAGCACTTGTAACCTAATCTCTCATAATCTCCTTTTTACCTTTTTTCACGGAGGACAAGCCAGAAACAGAACGGGAAAGTGATTACTGTATGTATTTTTTAAATAATTTTTTGAACCCACTACTACTGAGATTTTGTTTCAGAGAATGTTTTCTACGTACTTATTATGATGATGAGATGAGCAAAAGTATAAAAAAATGTGGATGATATTGGAGATCCTAAATTCTAATGCATAAGGATCAAGATGAAGAGGAGAGAGTGAGCTGAGCGGATAGATAATATTTTTGTATGTGTACATAAATGTGTGCACATTTGTTCTCATTCCATCACTCCAATTCAAGGTGTGTTTAGCTCAAGGAATTTCTTGTAGTACGGACGGTATGATATGATCATCGTCATCCCCCATATGTGTTGTATTTTATATTGGATACGTACATACTATTACGTACCCTTTCCACAACCATGCAGGCATTACCAATTTTCTATATCCATCCGTATCCATCCATATTCTCATAATATCCACATTTACATTTACAATATGAATTCCCTTCTTGTGGGATGTTTTATGCATGTCATATTATGTTGTGGTTGACGGCGAGAAGTGGGCTGAGAGATGTAGTCCTCATGTGGACACTACTGATGTCCGTCAGTCTAAACTTCGTGTGAATAATATGACCTTTTATGAGACATGAAAATATTCTGCAAACAACCTTCTCCATTCTTATCTACTCAGCTTTGCAGTCCATTTTGGTGGTGTATGAACATTATCTTTAAGTTCGCTGCTTTACACTTTCAGTTTTTGTTCTGTATTTCTCAACTCGTTTTTTTTGCATTTTATATGATGATGATGATGATGATGAGCAGTAGTAAGCAGACGTTGTGAACTCTATCTAACATAATAACACACAAAAAATCTCGGCAATATAAAATACTATGTTCACGACTTGTATTCCAACTGCTCAAGCTTTTCTACGTCTGTCTCTCTGGATATGGAATGGATTTGGCTTTACAAAATGTTAGCAACGTATTTGCTTCAGAACATATATATAAAATAACTATTTTGGATCATCATGTCCTTTGCATTCCTCCTTCTTGGTCGGAATGGCTATTTACTTGTAATTTTCCTTATGGAAGCGACGTTATTTAAGTACGTTGTGTACCAGTAACTCTTACTAAAAACATATTATGCTGCTTTGGGATCATCATGATCATTGTAACTACGTATTTTTCATATAGAATGTTTTTCGATCACTCTTGTTTTGTCATGAAATGAATACCTATGCAATTATGGCAGTGGCAATGTTTTCTTCCGCTGCCTCAAGTGCATATAAAAATAATATTGTCTTCCGTCTTGTAGTAGCTTGACTATGATCATGACTTACGGCTCTGAAGGATAATGATATAGAAGAGCGCTCATTCATGCAATTATCACGATTTTTTTTCTACCGATTTTGGCCATTACTTTTACGAACTTGTCTGTTGTCTCCAATCCAATAAATATAGTCCATAATATGGATAGAGAAGACTGTGTGCCATTGCCATTATCATGACATGTCACTCAGATCAGATCCCTTTCAGCCGTATTTATAAATGATTTATGCTCCTGCTAGGCACTCGTGTGGTAGTGTTGTAAGTCAAGTGGCTTAACAATGTATCACATTACACGCTAATTATCAACGTGTATGAGCGTTTGTTTGGGAGCGACCCCATAAACGTACCGACTGGATATATATCCCATGAAAAAATAGAACACTGCCAAAAATGAATGGTTTATGTCGCACGTATTAGCGTCAATTAAATCTAATTGTTTTCCTGTTTCCTTACAACTTTTTGTGACTTAACTTTTTGCCCTGCTCTCCAGCAAACAAATTATTATCTGCTGAATGAATAAGTTGTTTGGAATGGAATATATAATGATAATGAGATTTAGTACAGTAAATTTAATATGTATCCTGCCTAAATTTGAAATTCTGAGACGATCAAAGGTTTTTACATTCTAAAAACTTACTGTGTCTCTTGTTTTCATGGGCCATTTAGCACAATTGGAGAAGGATGGTAATTTCATGGAAAAACTTGACTATGAAATGAACTACTTATTGTCATTGCGGCATATCGGCATGATGGTGTTTATTATCTATTCTGAAACTACTGAGAGCCAACGTTTTTGAAATATTTTCATGCAATATAGTAAGTACTTGGCATAAATGCATGCAAATTCTGTTTTAAAGTACGAATCTACTTTTGAGCTCTAGAAACCTTTTGATGTTTTACTTTATCATTACTACCGTGTACCTAAAATGCTTGTGTTTTAGCATATAATTCCATAGCTTACAACCTTTATGCATAATGTAGATATTGTTCTTATACTACAGTTACTACCTCAATATACCATGTCAAATCAAATGCGTTTACATTTTTGTATAAAGTGCTCACAAGTTAACTTTTTTAACACATGTGTGCTTTTCATGTGCCTTTTGTCTTCTACCTTGTGACGAAGAGGATACTAAAATGAAACGGAAATGCAAACGACTACCTGTTTTCCTAATTTCTCAAAAAGGGTAAAATTACACAAGCTTAAATTTGGTCTTGAGTTTACCATACCTGCTTATTCCGCTCCGATTTCCAAATAGGACGTTACACCACTTTGTTCAATCAACTACGGAAGAATGAAGCTGTGTTTTTCTGTTCCCCTTGCAAATTTATTTCGCAAGAAGCAAACACTCGGCAGTGAAAATGAAGCAATTCAAAAAATTATTGTTATTGTTAATTTCTTTCGGAATGGATATGCGGATGGCTGGAACGATGCCGTTGAGGTTGATGGTTATGTTTTGATATGGTAAATTCGTTGCTGAAATGATTTTTTAGTTCACTTTTGCACACACTATACCATCATACGATCATCCATATATTATGCATTCAACAGACTTTATTTTTGTACCCTAAATTTCAATCCAATTCCAATCCAAGCAACTCCGTCGGTCGGTTTACTCACTACTTTTTATATCGTCGGCTCGTGGCACTACTATACTCTCACCAAAACGCTGATGTTCGTATCATCAATATCGTATTTTTTTATGACAAGTACAAAAAGAAAAACGCAATGAAAAGATTTTGAAGGTTGCAAGTTGCATGCACAGATCCAGATCAAAATATTACGATGATTATCATATCATAATAGCATTTATTATGATAATGACGATGTTACATCTTCATTCGTACAGTTTGCATGTGTAAATTCGAGGATGGTGATTCACTTTGATCTTGATTTTGAGCTGAATGTGTGTGCCTAACGTAATACATAAATGATGACGATGGCTAATGAATGAGTTGGATGAAACTCACAGTCACAAAAAAACAGTTTCACCGTGTCTCAATAAAATATCTATATATATTTCACCGATATTGATCTATCCTTCAAACCAGAGAATCTCCTTCCTAGTATAGTTACTCACTATCTCTCTCTTTATGATGCAATTTAGTAGAAGATGATGTTAGCGTTAACCAACGTACAGTAATGATAATGTCTTTTTGTTGTTCACTTCAGTTTCACAGAGAAAAATGACTCTTACGAGATTCTCCTCTCGACTTTGCTCACAAGAGATTGACAACGACAGGACAAACTTTTTTTTTTGAGGATGGCAGAGAATGAGGAGAGAGCCAAGTGAATATTTTACCAAAAAAGGATTCCTTTTCAGCAGCAAGACGAAGGATACTATTATATACTACTATAAGGATAATATTATGATGTAGTAGTAGTAGTAGTAGTCTACAACTTAGATACGCAACGCATTTCTGCTCTGAGGTGGAGGAAAAAATCGATGAAACTGCTTACAACATCGCAAGTTTGGTTCTCTAAGGAGAAGAGTATAAGTATAATATTATATTTAAGTATATACTATACTATCAACTATAGAGCCAAATGTTCATAAGGGAAGGAAAGAGAGCAAAGAGAAAAAGCTGTAAGAAAGAGTGAGAGAAAGAAAATTAGATTGAGATCGTCGAGCAACTCTTCTCAGCAAGGAGGACAATATTTTGTATGCATACATACATTATACGTATATTCTTATAGGCATATCTTTTTAGTTATAACAATGTGCCTCTTTAGTAATCTACTTTACTCCACTTTTCCTCCCGACTCGCTCGGTAAAATGTCGGGGAAAGTAGAATGCACTGGGATATATAACATCCATATTGAACGTAGAAGCATCATCCGTGAAAACAAAAGTACGCCAAAAACCTTTCTCTTTTTTTTCGCTTTGTTGCATAAAAGGTTATATGTGTATACTATTTATGTACATAGTTTCGTTTATAAAATGATGTTGATGGAAGATGAAGTATTTATTTCTGCTCCCCGCTGTCTCCTTTCTTCTACTGCCTTTTAAGTGGAAATGTTATTTAGTTAAAGAGGTTGTGATATGCATTTGATGATGATGAAAATGGAGGGCTCATTCCGTATGCTCCCATTTTAATCTAGTTTCCTTCAATTTACATCCTGTTCCCTTGTTCCATTCCAACTTGTTTATTCGAAAAGGGACGGAGCATGAAAAAATCTAATATTATGTTGACATACTTTCCCTTCCTTTTATTTTCCGAAAAGGGAAAAACAAAAGCGGAATGTCAAAACTTCTCTTTTATTATCACTCTTGGTGAACACGGTAATGCAACAAAATACGGGGTAGTAATAAAAACGCGAAGCCAAAATTGACAGCGTGTTTAAATTGAAGTTTTTATTAGATTATTTTACATATTCATTCCATTTGTCCATTATTATTTTACAGGAGAGCGAGCTATTGATTTTTTTATGAAGCCGTCCGTAGAAAATGTACTTACTTGTCTAGAAAAATCGAATCATTCATGTCATTCGCCCACAGTGGAAGTGTTGAGATGATTGTGATGTTTCAGGATGAAGCTTGTCCCTATATATAGTCCCACTCCCAGCATGTTTCCATTTTCGCCAGTGTTATTATTATGATCAATGATCAGTATGATTGAATATCAAGCTGAATTTCATGAGCGATGAAAGCGGATGGGGTTATGTTCAAGGAGAAAGGTGTATATATAATCTTGTTGAAGCCCTTGCTTCAAGTGGGTGAAAATACGTGACTTTATGCTTACCAGAAATGAGATGCCAATGTTATGTGCTACGTTGGGAAATGTTGATCCTACTTAAGCATCAATAGATTTGAGATTCTTTGACACAAATATGCAAAATACTTCTTGGGAAGTATGCCGAGCGATACTTGACGACGGAATGGGTTACGTATTATTATGCCCCCAGACTATATTATGCATGGTCTCCCGAGGAGGATGTAGATTTCCTTTGTTGATGAGCAGTTTCATGTTTCATATGTATTCAGGGCTGGCAGATAATGGTTTCGGGTGCTCTGGATCTTGTTCGGGAAAATGAGCGACAAGACACAGACGGACATGAAGAAGATAAAGATATTACATATACATACATGCATAAATCATATTAAGTATACACACAACATAATGAGCTGAAAACGAAATGTGTCAAATCTTCCCTCAATCTAAATTAATTTACAAGAGGGATATACACTATTATGAAACGCTACAGCGAGCATAAATAATGAACGGGAAGTTTTGTGGCTTAAGGCTCGGGCTCTAAACATTCCCTGTCAAGTCAAATCCTGTGATATTCTCTGGGGAAATGATGAAATGAAAGTCGTTTGATGTTGATGTGCCATCAACCATAAATGAATGAAAATTCGAGCGTTTTATGTATACGGACTAGTCCATTCCAAATCCAGAGTAAATCCGCTGACAATTCCGAGGCTGATACATTGTGACAAAAGTTTATCAAATTTTCCTTTATATCCTTTTTATATTTCCACTAAAAATCTTGATCTGCTCAATGGAGAAAGTATGAAACTTAATGTAACAGACTACTGCGATGCAAATATGTATTTACGTTAGATGATGACGCATAATACTATGTATATATTTCGATCCCATTATCCAAAGAGCAAGTGAAAGCTCAGTGTCGTGGTCGTCGACGTACTTTTCCAAAGAATGGAAGCAGTCGAGCAGGCCAGGAAAGATATATATTTGCTTCCCATTCACGTTTACAAGCTTTCCATGAATGCCTGTCCTTTCCAGGCGAGTGCAAGTAACGTATGCTTCGTTGGAAATTATATGGAAAGAAAAACTTTTATTCTTCTCAACGAGACTCATCACTTCCATTAAGATAAGGAAAACGATCCATCTTTGGCAAAAGAATGGAAGGTGAGTTCCCATGAAAGTGTGCCCTGAACTGGAGGTTTGTGGATACAGATTGTGATTGCACACATTTACTCGCGTAGCACAGACATGCCTTAGAAAAGAGAAGAGAATTGGGTTTGGCATTTTGATTCACGTCCTATTCAGAGTTTATCTGTTCTTGAGTTCGTGTGTCTCGAGAGTTCATGAGAGTCACCAGTTCAGGGTAACCTCTAGCTTCCCTTTATGAGCATGCCCGAGCACGAATATTGTGTGCACAAGCATATATAACATGTACATGACTGTTACATCTTTTGTGCCGAGAGCACCTGATAATTTAGCTATACTTAGCCAGACCCTAGATGCTGTTTGTTGTTTACTTTCGATATTGGCGTGAGTGCGTTACAATACTGCTATCTGCCCACAATGGTGATGCTACAGCGATTTTTCTCTCATCTTTAATTGAGATCAGCTCATGGAACTCGAAGAACGTGCGAATCTCCACGATCATGTATGAAGCCTACAGACTCTTAGACGTTTTCACGTCGAATTCCTGTCACAGTCGCAATTACGCATTATTGCGATATTCGTGTTAGCTACGATGAATAGCAACTAGTACCTTGAAATCGGAGATTTGATCCCCACCGGCATTGAATTCTATAAAACTTTTGCCAATGGTAAAATTATCTACGTGTATTCTTCCAGAGTCAGTACTCCACGATTTCGGGTTGTGAGCACAGAGAGTGAGTCAGTTAATGGATACATAAATTCCTTTTAGGGTCATTGTCGAATTGCTTCGTATGTAATTGAACAACATCATTATTCAGGCAGTTATTTGATCTGTATAATCCTTATTAAGAGGCAAAAGAACCTACTAGCCATTCTGCTTCCAGCTTGGTCTCCACTAGCGTTGCCTTCTATTCAGTTCACAGCGCGCGATCTAATTGATGTGTATAGAGGTTCACCTATTCCTTTCTACAGTCTTATGGAGCTAGCGACATAAATTCAGTTTCTGGAAATTACTAAAATACAATTTTTACACAACTTGGAGAGTAAAGTGTAATCTAGTTAAATTAACGGAAACATCATTACTAAACTACACTCCACTGGGCATGTATCTTCCATATATACTTCTATCTACTTGAACATGTGAAAACCAATATATATTTCATTATTGAGTTTATTAAGGAGCAATATATTATATAGTGCATCCATTTGCCTATGTTTATGGTGTTATACACAACATCTTAAAATATATTGGTGTTCATTAATTAAATTAAAACTTAGTTCAGAGATCAATAATTCAAATTCAAGTTAAAAATGATTTTAGTTTTTTGAAATTCGTCCTGAAGAAAGCGTTAGGTTAGACGCAGAAAGCTCGACTAATTAAAACTATCTGTTATCAAAAATGTCCTCTCAAACCGATTCTTTCACATATAATTCAAATTACGTATAATTTTTGTCCTAAGCTAATGAGATGTTATTGATCTATTAATACAATTTAAATTAAGGTAGGATAAATATAAGCTCTTAAAACATATACTCAACTTGCGGTTGATGGTTAGATAAATTGGAACATTAAATTGCTACAACTTCATTTCGTATAACATGCGGCAAGTTGACAGGTACACACAAAACTTAGAGCTAAAAATAATTTTTAGTTATTGCTAAACGATATTGATTCATAGTTTTGTTCACGAACCCAAGTAATTCCCAATATTATTCATATCAACCTGGTAGTTTATGCTGACGCTCTACGATTAATGATACTGTTACGTGTACGGCAATGAAATTTAAAATGGTAAAAGTTTAGTTGGTTGGTGGTAACATTGATTTACAAAATCACACAGAGAATGGTGAAAGGTACGAGATTCCAAGAGATATATATATATACACATTTTTTCAACATTACCCAAAACTCTGGTCGTCAATAGTATATGTATTTAGAATGACCTACTTTCTCCAGCTAAAATCCAACATACGTATCACATTTTCTGAAGTTGTCACAACGTCTAACGTTTAAAACAACGCATACATATGTGTACCATGAAAGCTTAAAGTAAAGAACACAAGGCAGTAATTGCTGACTTAGAAGGAAATGTGACTTTACAAAGAATGCGTAATAAATGATATAATGAGCCGTTTAATGAAATGCAATTGGAATTGCAAAACAATTATTTTGAAGCAAAGAATGAATCTTGAGATGGAATGTAGACTCAAAATTAAAAGAAAATGCTTGCAAAATATTATGTTGAATCCTAATAATATTTGTTTTTCACAGAAGAATCATAATACTGACTGAAGTTAATGGACTGGACAGCATTCACCACCATAGTTGTTGATGATCCAGCGAATATCTCCATTTGTGGCGAGGTTCATGTGAACAACAGCGATAACAACCATGATGTGCATGATGTGGTGAGAATTAAACCAGAGATCAAGCCGCCCAGGGAACCATTTCTCGGGAATTCGAACCACTCCAACAATTCCTCCTGCCACTGAGATGATGTCCTGTTTACGAACATAATTTTGTTGGAGACGTTTTTATGATATATGCGTAAGAGCAACAAAGTTTTAAAAACTAATACAGAATAAACATATAATGACATACCTGTAGAAACACGTGGAGGAGGACTGCTGGTTCACCTCCACCCCAGCTAGACAACCGGAGAGCAATACCCAGTATTCTTGACATGAACACTGGTGCAAAGCACATTCTTCGGGCCATCGGTGTCCAGGCGGTTAGCGCTTTGTACAGCCCCAAAAACGCCAGCCATTCCGTAATGCGCCAACGACGTAGTTCTTGACGGATTCTGAAAGGCACCATGTGGCTGCGCTCAAATTGGTCAATGCGCCTATACATACAAAACACAAACAAATGTGTTTTAGGGTCAAAGTACAAAGTTAAGGGCTTTTGTTAGAGCACCAATCATCACAGATACTCACCAAAGCACTCTGTTAGCCAGATTCCAAACATGTCAATCTGAAGCAAAAGCTGGTAGAACTCTGGGCCGCTATCGTGGCTCATCATTGTATGATAAATGACGCTACCCACCCAAGGTGCAATTGAAGCCACAATGTGAGACCAGCCCAATATATTGAGAAATATATTTCCCTGAATATCCTCCCAAGGGAACATGGTCCGCCAGTAGAGCAATACGTAGATTATTGGAGCAACTGCAACAACAAAAGTCAGAAAATTTTAAATTGAAGTTCGCTGATAATTTATCTCATAAAATGTTATTATGCACGACTAAAGGACTTACGGTGGGTCACAATGTTCAATGTCTCATTATGCAGGTACAAAATGCTTAGTATACACCCCCAAACATCCTGTAAAGTTCTATAACCAGAGTGAATGTACTTGTTAAATTGCAAGTGGGGTGGCATTTCTTCGATCCTGCAAAGTCTCCGACAACCTCCACAACACATGAGAAACTCGTCAAAAAATGACAGGTCATTCTCACTTCTCCCCTTCTTCAACTCCTTCTCCTTGAGGTGGACTTCGTTACTCGCCCTCGCACTTTCCAGGAGTGCTTGAGCAATTGTTGAGAGAGAGGCATCCCTCTGAGATTTACTGACGAGCATAGCTGCTTCGCTATCCTCATCTGAAGCCGGATCCTTGATTTTTGGCACCCACTCATGAGAGTATGGGTCATACTCATAGTCATCATAATAGTCACCCTCTTCCCCTTCTTCTCCCTCCTCCCCAAAGTCTCCTTCGTCCACATCCATATCCATTTCATCATTATTATTCTTGTTGTTTTGAACATTAGTTCGGATGAGAATCTACGGAGTACGACGACTTCCCGCTGCTGCTTCCCCTGACGCCGAAGTACCAGGTAGTTGAGGTTCTTCCGTCGTCGTTGCAGGTTTCTCACCTTCATTTTCCTCCCCATCTTTCACCTCCTCTTCCGCTTCCTCCTCATCGTCCGAGTCTAGAGGCAATTTGAGTAATCCGTTTCTTGGCGAGGAAGAAGAATTACTTTCTGAAAGCACTCCATTTGTCAGTTTCGGTGACTCTTCCGACTTGAAGGTCACGTTTCGTCGCCGTACTTTGGTGTCGGAGCTGCTACTTTCACCAGTTTCAGGGGATGCATTTTCGTCACCGTCCATTTATTCTTTTAAAAATATATTATTAATATAATACGAAAGTGGTTCTGAGATCCTTTAGTTGGCAGTTTAGAGTTTAAGATCAAAGTCACAAATTGTGTGGGTCGTAGCTCCCTGAATCCTACAATTAATCAAAAAAGATTCATGAAACAAATTTTTCACTTTTATCTTAAAACAATAATTACACCAATAATACCAGAGAAATTGGTATTGATCCACTGATTTGTAATCCACGTAAGGAATCCTACAACTTCTCTGAAGTACTGCGCATATTGCTACCAAGTTTAAAGTGAACTCCTATCTAAAAATGCTTGTTGCTCCTCCGCAGTTATGTGGAAAAGACAATCTTATTGATCGCTTTAAAATGACTCCAACCAAGAATGATATATATGTTTTCAATGACTCCTTTAACCAAAGCGAAATCTACACGTTTAATAGTCAGACCAGCACTGATACTGTCAATAAAGAGTGAACTTAATGTGTACAGAAAGGACTTTGAAAATCTACTCGGTCATAATAAACCAATTTTTAGGATTATCATTGCCAATATTATTTTCGCTGAAATCGATCCATTTACAACTCCAGTCATCCAACCCATTTCATGTTGAATATTTCCCTAATATTCTTCTGTGTCCGTTTATTATACAGTGTGTGACAGTGTATGAAAGTCGCATTAAAAAAAGACGAGAGAAAATTTCCAATAAATCGAAAGTCAACCTTTCCCATGCCATCACTGTCATTTATAATTTAACCTTTGATGGCTTTACGACTCGAGCATGTAGATAACCTTGGTAGCTTCCCTTTCCTTTTTCTCTCTCGCTCTTCATTTTCATGGAAAATACTAAACCACAGCTTTGCATATGGATAGACTATAAAGCTTACAGAGCAACAGCCTTTTCGCAAATAAGTTTTAGCAAACCAATTTAGCTGAGAAGGCTGGGAAAGGAACATTCATGAGCCTACACAAAACAAACACACATTCGGACGTGTATAATGTTTGCTTGAGAAATTATTGATAATTCTTGAACGAATATATATGGAGTCAAGTCAAAATGCATGGAAATTTTTGGGTTTATGCTCATTTCTGTATTACACACAGTAGTAATACTTTCCGTGCGTTGACGAGATACACAAAGAAAGTAGACCTATGACCACAAAACACGCTTAATTGCCTGCCATTCCTGCTGCCGCACACCTGCTTTTCACTTTTCATGCCTTCTTGGCCCACTAATTAATAATTCAAGAGGGATGAACGGTATACACTGTAAGAACAGTAATTCTTGACGTTACGTGTCATAAATTACTAATCAACTTTGTAGAATCTAGGTTAAATTTATATTTGCTCAAAATCTATAAAGTTTGGATTTGGGCTATGTTGTTTAAAGATGAAAGTATAAATTATGGTTTTTATGTTGATTGCTTTGTATTTCTTACCTCTGGTATATTTACAAGCAGGACAAAGGATATGAAGAATTATTGTGGTTTAAACCAACTGTTAACTTTGTGGCGTCATTTTGAAGTACAGTTTTTGAGAACAATGTCCTCTCGCCTTGTACCTACACTTTCACATGAGTTTATTCGAAAAAGCTGATGATTATGATGATATCTCTCACAAATTTGGTATATACTTATATAATACTGTGTGAATTGATGAGTCAACCACAGATGCAGCAGATGGATATGACTAGTATGGTGGAATAAAATGTCTGGAGGCTTCTCAAGTGAAAGGCAAGGGTCATGTCGGAGTTGGATTGTGTAGCCTTTGGAGAGTCATAATCCCTTTCCTGTGCTGATGATGTACGGATGGTACGCATGCATGGTGATACATATAACTTACATAATCAGTATACCGTGTTTTATATAACAAGCTCTCATTCACTTCACTATAGATTTCTTTTTAATATATATCGGGAAAGATGTGGGTTCAAGTAGGAGAGATACACACACCGAAAGGAAACATCTGCTTTTTCAATGCAGTCTTCTGAAAAAACCCGAAAGTTAGAACACCATTTGCCACATGCAATCTAGTCAGACTTCCACTTCTGTGGCTGGATGTGATGCACTAAGCCCTGGTTTCCGAGAGAGATTTTTATATATCAATAGGATTTACAAAGATACATACAGGTAGTGGGAGACAATAGGTATATGTACATGATATTATTACAATACGTACTTATGTGGGAATGCACTAGCCTGGACTTGCTGTCTGCTGTTTTTATACCCGAAACAGGATCGATTGTGCATAAAACCTACTTATTCACCAGCACCTCCATCCAGTCAGTAAACTTATTGTGTAGGCATGGATTTGCATGGGAGAAACTACCAACACCAACCAAACCAGACCCTTCCGGAATATATGTATATAATATGAAAAAGTCAGTCAATTGAACAAAAAATCTCTGTCTATGTAGAGTTTGATCACGCGTGTTGAAACTCATTTCCGCATGCTTGAAGAAACTAGTGCAGAAAACCCAGCACCGAAAAATGAGCAGATAATAAATCAAAAATCACATGCTTACTACTTACTTACATCATTGAACGTAAGTCGGCAAAAAACTTTCTCTGAGAAATGCGTCCGGTGGACCTTCGACCGATGCCAAGAAAGACTAGAGTAGAGTATATATCGTATTATAGTTTTACCACACTTTCATTTGTAGGTTTAAGTTGATTAATACTTTTACGATCTCTGGAGTTAATCCCATTTTCAGAAGACTACATATACTTTGAAACATTAATAACTATCCAAGCAGTTGACCAGTACAATTCAAGATATTTACCATACTGCTTAGTGCAGACGAGACAGACCCACATTAAAGGAAATGGCAATAAATGAGCTGGAATGAAACGAATATTGCAATGTAGCAATCAACAAATGATACATAATATGCAAGTTTGCAAATGATGATGATGAGTGACTACTATAGTATCATCAAAATGTTGAATGCAATGTGCCTCTTCCTCGTGTATTTTCTGATGTACACGTGTAATGCAATTTAGGCATACGTTATATAGTGTTTGGAGTTGGACCATGAAAAAATTTCCTGTAAGTGTTTCATTTCATGTTTCATGTTGCAATATCGTTCGTTTTTCATTCTGGCGACCTTTGGTAGACCAACTATTTGCGGTTGCAACAGAAAGGAAAGGAATTATGTTTTTTTGATTAGTTTTCATGCAATAACTCAGTTTACCTTCGGAAAACTCTACTACAAATTATTCGAGTACTAATAAAGTCCGGAAATTCCAAAGAGTTCAAACGACCTTGAGACCACTGAGTATGAACAAACAGAGCTACACGTTTATACAGAAGTGTCCAGAGAAAAACTTGTGAAGCTGCTGCGTTTTCTAGTGCTATGGAATGAGGATACAATTAAAAATGACAAGTATCATGTTTCATGATGTATTTCATATATTTAATTGGTATAATCATCATCCTGATCTTAGACTTATATATTCTTTATAAACTAAAAACAGCAAATGCTTAGGTACACAAACTTATAATCAGTAAAAGGGTAATACCACACCATATGAAAACACCAACAAATTGTCTTTTCTTCTTGTAATTTAAAATTAAAATTATCAGTCTGTCTTAGCATGAGGTGTGCCTTTTTGCTGTTTCGCAAAACGCTGGGCAGCTAACGTTGCAATAATACCACAAATTGATGATACTGCAGCAAGAAGAAACGGTCCATCAGTAGACATACTCAACGCTAAACCGGCAGCAGTTGGAGAGATCATTCTAGCCATCGATGTGGCAGATTGGCTGAATCCTAAAATTGTTCCAATGTCTGAATGATGACCTTCCAAGGATACAGCAGTGATTCCCACGCGTAAAAATGGGTTCAGAGCACTGACAATCACGAGCATAGTCCCAGCTAACCAGTAGCTCGATGACCAGAATAATGTAAAGAGGACGATCTAAATAGAAAGATAAACCGCTCAATATTATCGAGCTTAAGCTCGATAGACTTAAAGACAATTGTCTTTTAACAAAATTTAATAAAGCAAGTTTAGGATAAACTTACAGTTTTCAAGATCCCTGTAATCAGCACCATATACAAGGAATTTCCCTTATAAATGAAAGCATTTACGGGTCCCACACAAAATCCCATTATAGTGCTCATCAAAGCTTGTAGTGAAGTCAAGTATCCACTGTTGACCAAGTTCGAGTTGTACTTTTCTAATAAGGTGATTGTCAAATTTTCTCGAAACACTAAAGTGGCAAAACTGAAGAGGAATCGTACTGCCAGCAGTATGAGAGAGTGAATGTCTGCATTTTTGAATGATGTCTTGAGCTTGGTTAACCTTGAAACTTCATCAGAGTCTCCTTTTGAGCCTAGTTTCTTGGACTTTGATTTCGGTGAAAGTTTAGGTGAAGGTTTGCTACTCATGAGTTTCGAAGGGTCAGGTACCAAAATGGCGAGTAAAACTGGAATTTTTTTTCAACCACTTCAATTATAATTCATGATACATAATAATCTCAATGGATTATAACATAAGGTACTCGGCTTCTTACCTGCATTAAAAAGGAACGCAGCAGCAGAAATGTAGCAGACGATCTGGAAGCCCTTGTCTAACTGCGCAATGTGAGCTCCAAGAGTAGGGCCAAGAATAAAACCCATGCTTCCAAAGGCGTTAAAATTTCCTATAACGTGCGATTTGTCTTTTGTGCTCAGTTCGGAGACAATAGATTTCCCTACTGTTTGAGTATGCTTAAAAATTCCTGTAAACCAAACCAAAAAAACCTATAGCTATATTTCCATATTTCAAAATCATTTTACTCTTGGCAAGGTTTTATACTTTACCTGCCAACCCTCTTGCCACAAGCATCATCGCAATGTTTAAGGCTGACCCTTGGACCACGTACGCAACGGCTGTGGCCACCAGTGAAATGAACATGACCAATTTCGGTCCATAAATATCACTTCCCCAACCCTGTAACCAAATTACTCGTTGTCTTACTCCAAATCGTTTGACATCATGTCATATACAAAGAAATGTCATATATCTTATCATCAATTTGTGCTTGCTTACCATAACTGGACTGGAAAACAATTGAATAGCACCATACGCCGAACCAATGAGTCCAGTCATAAAAGGTGTAGCACCCAAGTCTCTCATTCCAGTGCTTAACAATGGAAGAAATAAACTAACTGCTAATAAGTCCTGTGAATTAGGAATGTCAACAAATGTGACATTAGCATTTTAATCACATCTTCACGCTTGCTATGAGATGTAATTCATATAATTTTCATACCAAAAATGCCATAAAATAGAAGACATAAATGGTTCGTCTCCTCTTGGATATCACATTTTTAATCTTTTTGACGGATGGAGACTCATCCTCAGGTCTGATTCCGTTTGTATTGGTGACGGTCCCATTCGTCCCACTTCCGGATACTCCAGAAGTGGACGTTTGCTGCGTTCCACAGATAGAGGAACACATTTTTTCTTTGGTAACTTTCTTCCGTAATAAAACTTTAATTAAATTAAATCTTGCATTTAGGCGAGCACCAACAGCTGTTCATCAGCTGATTTGGAGTATCAAGTACCAAGATAAGCACTGCATATATAACGTTCACGTTCAGGTGTACTATCGCATATTTCCCAATTATTATCAATTAGATAAACACTCTGAAGCAATTGGCTGGGGAAAGCTGT
Source organism: Orchesella cincta (assembly GCA_001718145.1). Taxonomy (NCBI): domain Eukaryota; kingdom Metazoa; phylum Arthropoda; class Collembola; order Entomobryomorpha; family Orchesellidae; genus Orchesella; species Orchesella cincta. Next base: position 71,656 of record LJIJ01000336.1, on the reverse strand, counting down.
TCAGTGTCAGCCTCGTCACGTAACATCAGTACGTAGTGTATTACTCACATGCTATACTTCCATGTATCTGGTTAGTGGTTAATTCCAAGAACTGATCTCATTAAATGCTAATGATACTCATCTCAATTTACTCCGCATTGAGGATATCGCTCATTAGCTCTATCTATAATCCTATGAGTCGCAATATTTATTTGATTTATTTACAGAAATCTTTGCGGCGTGGTAATGTGCTTGCAGCTTGCAGATTTTGTGTTTGAGCTCTTTCTGGCTACAAATGTTGTTTGTTCTTCATTCTTTTTGACACAGCTAAAGCTTACAAGGTTTTGCTCAAATTAGGTTTTATTTCAACTCTTTAATATCACCAGTCACATTACATTTCCTTTTTAGGACATCAACCAGAAGAGCCGGTTGTGGATAGTTTTGCGAAGCACGAGAGGGATAACACTACGTCAAAGAAGTAGGTTCATAGTACTTCATTAGGCAGGTATTTACACATTGCTTTCCTGTCGAATTCCCTTGAATCTGTTTTTTTCTTATAAAGCTGTTCACGTCTTATCCTCTCAACTCCTCAACAGACTGATCACATAAATTATTCCACACTAGGGTTTCGACGGTATACTCGTGTTGTTGTAGGTTGCATTACATGGGTTCACAACTTTCATAGTTTACTTACACTTTCAAGGAAAAAGTATTCACTCGTAAATGAAACGATCTACTATGCAACTTCTCTCATCTCATGTCTGAAAGAGGGTTATCCAACAGATTGCAAAACGAAGAATTTTTTTAATGTTTAAAAATATCAGCAGAATTCGAATATAAAAAAATACAGGTTGAGTACAAGTTGAGCTTAGGGCTCAACAAGTCTGTTTGAAGAATCTAGCTTGAGTAAAATATACCTCAGGAACATCCATCGCACCTGCAGATGCGGTTACGCTCTGAGAATTAGACTGATTGAAGAAGACTTGCGTCGAGTCACTTGATGGGCAGAAATTACTCTTAACTCAGCATGCAAATTATTGGGCGAACTCTACAGCGTGTAAACTGAGATGAACAAACAGCAGATTTGATGATTTGCATGCATACCAAATACCATTGCAAACTTACAATACATCAAGATCAATGCCAGTTCAGTGGAGGTAGAATATTGCGAATGGTTGCATTTTGCATATGAGAGTAAATTATGGGGTCTACGATATGCATTTCAACATTAGTATTAAAATTACTGGAATTTGAAGGCTATCATGAACCGAAAACTCACAATCAGTCAGTCATTCCATTATGTAAGATACGATAACGATGTGTACTGACTGAAATACTATAAAAGCACATAATTCGCAAATTAACATCGAACCTATGCCATTCAAAGATTTCAGATTCGAGATTATGCAACAGTTTTAGCCGAATGTCCTTGTCACTGGATCGATTAAGTGGACAAACCCACCATGCATCATTTGAAAACCTTGTTATGAAGTTGTATGGCACATGTGCATGTCTTGTTTAAATGTTAGCAAGTGACGTTGCGAAAATTGATGTTGAATAATCTCATTTGGCATTGAAGCGTAATGTAATGAACGTGCGCAAATTTTGGGTATGAGCATGAACACTTCAGTTTTTTAATTCATGAAATATCAATATTGCACACTTTCTTCAGTACAGTTTTTACAACAATCATGCTGTCTGGAATCACCTTGGCCGTCTTCCCAGACGGGGAAGATGGTGAATCAAAAGAGAGGATCTCGTTTGCTGACTTTAACAACTCCAAAACTTCCTCCAAAGATCTTCTCAAATCATCAACGGAGATGAGACCATCTTCAAACTCTTTTTGAATGCGAAAGTATATAGCTTGCTGAAGCTCAAACATCGATGAACCTGTCAAGAATATGACATCAAGCATTAATTCATTGATATTCTATTCTGGTTTGCACGTCACCGATTAACATGAATATCGTGAATATTATATATTTTTTCCTTTTACCCCGTATTCTTGATAATCCTGGTTCAAGTACATCAACAACTTCCAGTAACTTTCTGCATATTTCTTCCTTTCTTTTGAGGGCATCATAACTGAGATCCGGCATGCCCCATCCTTTCACCCTCCCATAAAACTGGGAGAGTGTATGAAGTATCGCAATCATCGTGAAGTGATTGGGATGAACGGTTTTTCCAGAGTGCTTTTGTATCACACCCTCCAATAACTCAACACAGCTTTGCACCTGCTCAGCTTCCTGGATTTCCTCCCGGATTCCCTCAACAATATAGTCTACAGTCTTGTTCGGAAGACTATAGTCACAAGTGTTGCAGTTCCACACAGGATTATAATCTAAGGGTTCAGCTGGAAGTTGATAGCCGTCTGTGCATGTCTTACATTTTATGGCTGAGAAAAACGTTCCCATTTCGTCAGGAGACTTGCAACGAGGACAACAGCAATCAAAAAGCTTCGATTCTCTGACATGTCTTCTCCGTTCCAAGGTACCGTCTAAGGTATGGGTGTAAGTTGTAGTTATCATCTCACCTTTTTTAAGTGGGATCGTTGTGCGAACTATCATTCTGTTGTCGTCGGTGATGGAGTGATGGGTATTGGAAATGCACTCATGGGCCATTAATGCAACATCCGGAAACATTCCACAAATGCTAATAACATAATGTAAAAAACAATTATATATAGTAAAATATGAAATTAGAATAAACAATAGATGATTCTGATTATACCTTACACCGGACTGTCGTATCTCAAAAGCATTGATATCACCATACCCCACTACAGTATGAATTTCCATAGGATCTTCTTCAATCTTGAACATATTTTTGAGGAACTGTACAACGTTCACCTCATTTCTATTCCACAGCCCTTCCAACTCCTTCCTATAAAAATAGTAATGAAAATAAAATCTAATCTAATTTAAATAAAAGTTAAAAGAAAGAGATTTTACCGGAGGTTATTGTGATGCTCCATCGTAATCAGCCTCTTCCATTTCTTTGGATTCAGTTCCTTAAGTCGAAGACACCTAATCGCCAAAATGCTTTCATAAACTGGGTGATGCCTGTCGAATTCAATCTGCTTTGGAAATGCTCTTTTCTTCCTAAAAATCAGACATTCGTTGTCAGCATGAATCGGATTCTTTTCACAATCTTCATTACAAAGAGGAAAGTAGCAGTGGGAACAAAAGTAGGTGCCATCAACGGATTTGTGGCATCCCAAGCAGATTGGTAAAGTATCTTGTTTCGGTCCAATGACAAGGGCTTCTTCGTCCATCACAATTGTTCCTGCTGGAATATCCCTTGAAGCAACCACATAACGCCCCATAATATCATTTGTCTTGGTTGTCCACACCCGACATGAATTTTTATGTTCCTTTATACGGGAAGAGTAATCAAATCTTAAAATTACTTATTAGAATAGTTGAGAGTATGAATATTGTATTAGAATCTTTCTTTTTCCTTGGGAAAGCCTTCCTTGAACCCAAACTTGTTCTATTCACATCCAAAAACCCAGTTACTACAAATAGGCCTAAAACCATTCACACTAGAAGCATTGCTAGCGTAAGCTCTATCACGGTGAGACCAGAGATTGGTAGTCCCGTAGATTGAGTATAGAATGAAGTTTATAGAAGTTCTTTGGGTAGTCCTGTGACCATGCTGGAGAAACCTGAGACAGGGTTCTTTGCTGATGTATGTATGAGTTATTCTAAGTTCAAGGTTAAGCCTTATCAAACCCTTAGCTAACTAGCATTTAGGAAGATGCGGAACGATTCCCCTAAGTCCGCGACCCTGTGATTGGGACGTGTTGTAGCGTTAAGTTGAATAACAATTAGGTTAAGGATTTATCCGGAATAAACATTCTAAGTTATGTTCAGAACGAATCTATCAAACTGCTACTCCTACCCTGAGACATTATTTTCTTGCTCCACCGAATTACATAAAATATATTTGGGATAGTAAACCTAACTTGAACTATCCTTATACCTTTTTCCAGTGTTGTTTTTGATGCTCCGAAGAACAATATGATACGGATCTGCATGCAGAACAAATTTTGTCGGCCGGTTTGTCACAAACAGGGCAAACGTTTATGTTACCGTTATTATTCACTTGACTTTCCATCTTCGTTAACTTTCACTTAAGTGTTTAATTTAAGTCCGAGAAATCTCGTCAAAATGAAAAAGTAACAATACGGAACGTTGTCACAAGAGTGTTCGAAAAGAACTTTCGAATGGTAATGGAGAGTTCTCAAATAAATATGCACACTTTCTTCTGCCCAGCCAAAAAGGAGTCTTGTAGCAACGTCGCACGTCACAAATCATAAAATGGATAGGCACATGATGAAAATTTTATTAAAAGCTCAAACCTGTCCTTATCAATATTATAATGAGAAGTGTCGTTGAGTTCGTTTAGTTTTTTTCGTTCTAACAAAAAATACATGTATTTTAGGAACGCATGTACGTCTTACGTGAGAGCACGGCACAATAAAAATGTAAACATTTCCCAACAGAAATACCGACTTTGCGGTCTAAATCTGTTCCATGAGGGTTTCTTGAGGGAATAAGATTTAAGATTGAACCCATATTGAACTGCTTCGTTTAAAAAACCACATCACTCATATTCTCACACATGTTATGTCCGTCTGATACACTATGATACCAATCTTTCCTAATCATTTAGGAACTGGAATAGCGTCAAAAATGTACTATTAACCATAATATTATATAATGAATGGGTGGGAGGGTTAGTTTTTTGATGTACTCCACAGTTGGTGGTAGTGTTCATTTCACAAATTTTAAAAATAGAACAACTCGCTTCGCATCTGTGCACTATAGCGCAACTGGTGTGGTGTGACAAGTAATGAGTAGCGTAAAAAGTGCTTCACCCACACTCCACTCTACTTTCTCGGAAAATTTACTTTCGAACCGAAAAAAAGCTTCCGAGCTCGGCAACCCTAGCAGTCAGGGCTCAGCGTGCAAATTTGCACTCCCGGAGTGCAAAATAGCACTCCACGTTGGAGTGCAAATTTGCACCCCAAGAATGCAAATTAGCACCCCGAGTGCAAATATGCACTCCACGCTTTTTTTAAGTCAAAAAATGATTTTTGGAGTGCAAATTTGCATTCCTGGAGTGCAAATTTGCACTCCAATTTGCTATTTAAAACTTTAAAATTCCGGGACGCCAAGGGATTTGACCGGACGCCTAAACCAAAATTATATTCTTAATCTACATGAATTTTAGGAATTTTTCAGCTTTGGAATTTCGATTCTATCTTTGGGAACTTGAGATATTAATTATTAAAATTATTACATTTAAAAATCAACTGTCTTCAATTGGCATTAATTAAAAATTTAATTTTGTCTTGGAATATACCTAACATCGAATAAGAATTTTGCCCGTCAAGATTTGATTTTTAAATTATGCCAATTAAGCACAGTTGATTTTTAAATGTAATAATTTTAATAATTAATATCTCAAGTTCCCAAAGATAGAATCGAAATTCCAAAGCTGAAAAATTCCTAAAATTCATGTAGATTAAGAATATAATTTTGGTTTAGGCGTCCGGTCAAATCCCTTGGCGTCCCGGAATTTTAAAGTTTTAAATAGCAAATTGGAGTGCAAATTTGCACTCCAGGAATGCAAATTTGCACTCCAAAAATCATTTTTTGACTTAAAAAAGCGCGTGGAGTGCATATTTGCACTCCGGGGGTGCTAATTTGCATTCTTGGGGTGCAAATTTGCACTCCAACGTGGAGTGCTATTTTGCACTCCGGGAGTGCAAATTTGCACGCTGAGCCCTGACTGCCTAGACTTGAAATAATGTTAATTTTGTCTTTGTTCCAAAATGCAAATCGTTCAACGTAGCCCCAAGAACTGTGTAACCAAACCCGCTAAAGAATATTTACTCCTTGATCCATCCATACATGAAGTATCTTTAAAAGTTCATTCATGTGATTCTGAACAAATAACAACATTGAGCAGAGCATGCTCATATAAATATTGCATTGTTTTGCGTTGATTATAATTTGTCATTCGTCGTAATTAAATTGTTCTTTAATTACCAGGCTATTGATTGCGGGTTAGGAGTAGGAGTTTAGTTCAAAGTTAGAGGTACAAACTTTAATTTTGGCGTGGGTTTCTCCACAGACCAGAAGGCTAACGCTTCTTAGCTTCTGGTCTGTGGGGTTTCTCTAGTGTTTATTGGTTTAATAGTATGAATAATCGTTGGTAATTTTTTGTTGTAGGCAACTAACTGCACAATGGTCAATCTGACTCTCGCGTTGTTTCGGAATGCAAGGCCTCATTCTCTTGACGCTTTCTGGAAAAAACGACAAACTCTAAAGTTGTCATCTCACTTTTATGGCCGGGCTCGAAACTGCTGGTCCATTGCCATTCGAAGAGTTCAACGAGCACTGATGTATGTTACGGAAGGAAGAAAACTTCGCAAAGTCCACATGAAAGACGTTTGGAATGACAGGATTAGTGCTGGAGCTCAGGAGCTTGGATACTTGCCTGAAGGGGATAGAACACTTTTGGAAGGACTGGCGAGAAGTAATGTATTGCTGAATCGGCAAACGCTAGGAAATCTTGCTGTGATGGAGCCAAGAACCTTCGAATCGTTGAATAAGATTGCGAGAGTTAGAGCAAATGAGGAGTACATGGCCAGGACTTTGGGACCTTTCCCAAAAGGGGTATTGGGAAAGCTTTAAATCAAGTACGAGCGACCAACGTAGTCCGTAAATAGATTTATAGAGATTGAGAATGACTGTTAAAATGTAAGGTATTGTAATAATTTATTACTAATAATGAATAAACAAATTCAGTTGAAATAGCATTTTATTGTAACTGGTAAAATAAATTTTTTATCGAGTTTATTTGTAGAACCTATAACGAAGTTTTTAGATCAATCAAACTTATCAACAATTTTTTCATGCATACTTTAAATTAATCCATTTTGCAGGACTTTTTTAGCGATAATACAAATACAATTTCACAGTCTGCAGTAAGATATGTGTAAAGGGTGTATTTAGTTTGACAGAAAGGGCTCATAATCTAATTATTTGTCGTAAATGACTGTTTATATATAAGACAGTAGGAATCAAATAGTTAAGTAACTCGTACACACCGAATATTTCTTACGCCTCTGTTTATTGTTTTGTTATTCCATCAGTTTTTTGCAGTCAATAATTTAAAATTTCACACACTAGCTTGGTGAAGAATCTTGCCTTGCCCACTTAAATTATATTAAATTATATATTACTTAAACAAAAGTCTAATTGAAATAGCACTCCCGAAATTGTTATCGTTGCTGTACATGTAGATTTATGTATTTCGGATTTTTCTAACTGTCTAGAATCTAACGTGGATTTGTCTTGTTGGGATCTGTAAATGAATAGGGCGAATATACTCCACTTGAATTCATAATTGCACGGTTCAGTTTCCAATTGATGCGCACAGTAATCTTACCTAACTGTACAATAATTCATTTATTAAAAACTCACAATTTATAGATTTTTAATTATCATCATCATCCTAAGAGCTCTACGTATTACAAGCTCGTTTGGAATGGGAGAATTGGCAAAATGTTGGTTGATGTTAAAAATTGGTAATTTCAAAGTAATTCATCTGAAACTTGAACTACGCTCACTCCAAATTGACGTGGAATACAATAATTATCCGTTCGTTGTGGTTCATTCAGTATTTTAGCATGTAATTACGAATATAACCGATGACATGTCCTGTTACCAAACTTCATGCATTCATGCGGCTTAGGTTTAACCTTCTGGTATTAAAAATAGTTGGAGTATAATCAACAACGGTTTCTATATGTTAGCAAGAACTTTACAGTTTATAATAATAATCGCATGATCAAGTCCCGTTCCTATTTCAATACGAGCAACACTTCATCCGTACTTTACCCTACCATACAGTTAAATGTAGTTTACTCCGGCTCCGGAACAGCATGGTGCATCCACGAGAACAGAACAAAGAATACCCAAAGGTGAAGAATGACAACATAGAAGGACATTCCAAGTCTTAAAGTAGGCCGTTTTCTTAACGCTAAACCAAACTGGCAGAAAACTGCATCAATTTGAGTATAGATCCGTTTCATCTTTGCAGAAACTCTGGAATCCCACGGTGATTCACTCAGGTACAAAGGTTGGCTAGCTATCACTATAAGAAATCACAACAAAAACACAATGATGAGAATAACAGTGGACTAACGAAACTATCCGCTAACCAGTAATCCTTACCAGTCTGAGGAAGTCCACTTCCATGACAAAACTCATTACTTTCTATCCTACAGTCTCGCAGCTCGTTTTTAAGTCTTTCTACTTCAATTTGAAAAAGTTGTTTATCAGTGCTGAGGTCGTTGATAAGGCTTTGTTTCTCGTAAAGGGACTGAGAGAGAGCGTTTACTCTCGTCTTCAGTTTCGACAATTCTTTTTCGTGGTTGCTGTTACTCAGGTAGCCATTCTGTCCACTACTATCCGATGAATTTCCGCTGCTCTCCTTATACTTTGCTACTTGTTCTTCACACCTTTTCCTCTCATTTTTCTCGCGTTCTAATTGAAACTGTAGTGATGTTAACTGCTGACAAACTTGAAGATTTTCACTTTGTAAACTTCCCACAGTTTCCTTTTCTCTGTGCAGTTGAGCACCAAGGTCTTCAGTAAAACTGCGTAACGTACTGACTTCCTTTTCCAGTCGTACAGTATCGTCTTTCAAACTCTCAACAGTCGTTCTGGTTTGGGATAGATCAGCTTGGAGGAGTTCACGCTCGTTTCTGTACAAAAAAATTATTCAGTTGCATTGTTGATTAACATTTACTTGATACAGAATGGAAAAATATGTCAAAAATTTAACTCACTTCAGAGCAGTTACTTCTGCCATAAGCTCTTCAGCACTGCTTGAGCTTGTATCACTTCTAGGGGATGAACCATCATTCTTCAGGGACGCAATAAGCTCGTCCTTATAACTTAAAATGGATTTAGCTTTTTCTTTATAGTTAGCAAATTCTTTTTCCATGGAGGACAACGTTGATTTCATTGAAAGTACATGGTTTTCGGCTGCTTCAGCTTGCGATGCAAGTATTTCCGTTCGTTTTACTAAAGTCTCATTTTCTGATTTCAAATGGGAATTGTCCAAAAGACACTGCTCCAATTTCTGAAGATTTTCTTGGGAAACTTCTAATTGTTGTAGAGTTTGCAACGCTTGTTGATGTCGGCATGAAAGGTCTGACACCTCTTTCTCTCTTTCCTATTCAATACAATTGAAATAGTAAGAAACACGACAATTTTATCGACTATTAAAATGACATGACTTTCATATGACTTTCAGTGTTAATATTAATATATATTAATATATTAACCTCTAGCAATTTCTTCAAATCTTGTTCTTCTGCTTCACTATTGTGTCGAGTAGTCTCCTCTCGTGCTAGCTTATCCTTATACATTTGCAACTTTTGCTTAAGATCTTCGTGATCTAAACACGAACAAGAGTTATGACTCCAATTAAACAGTAATACCAACAGTACAGTGTAAATGATACAAACATACCTTTTTGAAGGCTCCTGTGATTTTTGGTGAGCAACTTTAATTCCCTAGATTGATTTTCGACTTCATTTTTGAGTATCACTGTTTCATTCAAGCCCGTTGACTCACTTGAGTTTAAATACGCTATTAAATCATCCTCATTTGTCCTAGTTTCTTCCTCACTGCTTTTCGCAACCTTTTTCCTATCCACCCCATTCTGATTCACTGGTCTGTTGACTGAAGAATTTGGTTTCGTAGAATTGGAAGCACTGGAAACAGTTTTACTTTCCTTGGGAGCCGACGCTATTTTCTTTGTCTGTGACTGAGCTTTATTGTTGTTGCTCCTTCGAGTCTCACTACCACTTACACCACTGTTAGTCGACTTCAAGTTTTCGTTTACACTAGACCCAGTTACTGGAGATAAGGAATCAACTGTTGCAACACTATCTTGCCTAGAATTACTGGAGTCAACAGGCTCGATGAAGGGTTCCGATTTCTTTGGCTTCGTAAGGTTTTCTTTCGTACTGAAAGGTAAAAAATAAACAGCAATCAAACTATAGAATGGGTGACAGAAGTACAGTATATCTTCCTATTAGTAGTTCATACTCATACCCTGGAGTGTGTAAGACAACGGCAGCATTCTTGTCGATTTTATTGAGAAAGTCTTCAGCTTTTCCAGCAAACTCTGCTAGCCACGACATGGTTTCTAATCTGGATTACCATCAATGTTTAGCATCAATTCATGTATTCCAACACTTGGCACAACAGTCAGCATAGATTAGATCTACATAATGAAATGAAATTAACCACAATCAAAACTAGATAGAAATCAAAATTAATACGAATGTGGCGTCTAGCTAGCGTACCGTTCTTCATCAGTAGTAGGAACAGCAACAGTGTTTCTGACTTCATTCACAACAACGCTTATCTTCAAAACAAAAGTGATAGCTGTCAACTATTTGGAGGCCCACGCCAAAAACAGGTGAACTGACAGCTGCTAGGAACTTTTAATTACATTCACTCCGAATGTGATTATAACAATTATTTTTCACCAGATCCAAATGTTATCCTACTTGATAATAATTAGCGTGATTATAAGACAACTCCAAATCAGCTGAAGTTTCGTGACATGTTCACTTCACTTTAATCAAGGGAAAATGAAAGTGGTCCAAATTTGCATTGTGCATATGGTAGGATAAGTACATTACTCTTCACATTCTACATTACTCGATTGTTTACTTCAAAAGCATAAAGAACACACACAGAGACAGATACATAATGTTATGTGTTTTCTACCTGCTTTGCTTCAACTGAGATTTTTTATGCATAAGGAAGCAGAGGAATAACATTGGATTGAGGACGTACCTATCGACGTGTAACGTGGTGTAAAATAACCCTTTTTAGCTAAGAGATGTGATCTGTAAGGATATACTCTTTCAACGAGATTTGTCTGCAGTGTAAATTCATGTGCTGTTGCCTTCAAATGCACTTTTTTCTTTGTATCATTTCATTCAGCGTTATTGCTCTGTCGGAACTGTCGAGCTTGAGGAACTGCAGTTGTCAAGTTTTTACACACTTCAGTGTTAGTTTTTTCAGTTGTTAAGAAAGCATTATGAGTGCATTTTCAGTATAGTATCAGTTTGACATTTGAGGATCATCCATTCGAAGGCATTTTGAATTGGTAAGTATTAGTTTTGTTTTATGTTTGGGTTAATTGCATTTTGCTGGAACGGACGGTTAATACTGAATATGCTGGAAATTTTATAGATATGAAGTTAGCTTCAATTGAGATCAGTTGATGACGTCCGAGTCAATTTGACCGATCATCGGTAAACTCCCAAGTTGTAAGGAAACATCCCGGTTTACCAGTTGTGTTCATGACAAGGATGGAAGAATATAAATAGCCGATGTGTAAGATAAAATTTTTCATCGTCCTAGAAATATCATGCTTTAGAAACTAATAAACTTGACTTTACGAGCATGTCATAATCATGTTTATTGGCTTGGCGGATTGTGACATTCCATTATTCGACCTTGGTGCTAGAAAATGAGTTGTTTTATGTATTTAAACAAAACAGCTTGACAGAGTTGCTCGGGCTTGTATTTTATTCCGTCGTTTGTAGCTTTTTAATATCATTTGGGAGTCAGACCACGAGTGTAGTAGTAGATTATAGTTGGAGTTCATCCAGGGCCAAAAGAGGTATCAGGCTCAGGCTCAGGTGTTTAGATATTTTTCCTGACTCAGGACTGCTTCTTATTGATTGGGCCACCTGTCAATCTAGGATAGATCAAGTAAACATGAGTATTAATTTAATAAAATTGTCTTGATGATTAATTGAGTAAAGGCTGAATGAAGATTCTTTTATACGTTGCAGGTGGTCGTATTATTATTATCCACCCTAAAGTTCCAGATGAGCTTATGAAGTACAGGAAAACAGGTAAAATTGGGACGATTAGCTACTAAACTTATCACAAGCAGAGTAGAAGGTCAATTTCATTAATAATACCAACATATCTTAAATTTACAGAATTCTAAGCCAAAGGTTGGGGGTGTGTTATTCAGTTCAGTGGGTGTATGCGTATTCTATCTAGCATAGACAAAGACCAAAGATTGTAAGCTAGCAAGGAGCTTTTTTATGTAGCATATTCATTTTATGAACTAAGGAAGTGACTAAGATCATGTATTCTTTCTGATTTGTCACAAGAAGATAAAATTTCATCACGGCTTGCTGCAGTCATAACTGCAATCTAAGCGTCGCCGTCTTCTTAGAAGCAATACGGAGAGAAAGTCAGAAAATTCCAACATATATGACAGAGAAATCAAGGGTAACGAAAAGAAATATTTTTGTTCTTTTTTTTTGCAAGGATATTTCCCCAAAAAAACAGTCAGATATACGGGTGCATAAACTATATTATAAAGGTTGAACATGTTTCTTTTTATTTTCAGAAGCTTCCTGTTCAGAAGAAAGCAGAGTACATGCAGTGAGTGCACGGAGTGTGTCCAGAGTACGGGTTACATACGACATTGGCCAAAAGTGGGAAGCAAGCGGAAGATTTAGATCATTTTTTTCATATAGAAGAAACCCCTTAAAAGTACGAAAGATATTTTTTGATCTTGTTCGTGTCCGTTTCTTTTGAGACATATTCAATTTAACAACCATGGACAATTATAGTTATCTTTTCACAATAGCATATTCATTTAGTTGATAATGTATGTCTAGAAAGCAAAGATACTGATAGGGTAGGGCTTTTTTGGTCCTGAACACTCGTCCTATTCTTCTGATATTTTTTATTGAAAAATATTGGAAATTAATTGCTCAGTATAGATAGTCCTCCAAATTTTGCAATGGCTCAATCCGTGGGCCCTTCATATTTTTATGAAGATGAAGTGTACCGAGTAGGAAAATCCGGAGATGTGGAGTTTGGAATGGTCACTGAAAATGGAGAAATGTACTCGAGTAGTGACGAGGAGGACATGCATGCAGACAAAGTTCTCCCAGGGCACGTGTGTGTTTCATGGTATCCTAAGGGGAAGGAAGAAGTATTACCAGAAGCTAAGGTTTGCCAAATAAAATCTGTATAGAAATGGTATTTTGGTGTTGTCGTATTTGATCTTAATTGGGATGTGGGAATTAATGGAATTATTATTATGCATCGGCAGGTGAAACTAAGCGCTAGATCCCTCATGCCAGGCGATGTCGTTCGTCGTCTTATCGCTGGAAAAGACACTCAAAGGGGCTACTGTAGGTCTGTAAAAGTAAAGGCTGCCGTCCAAGTCATTGGAACCAAAAAAGTCATTCCTCACGTATCAGCATCGGATCTAGTTCCTGTTCAGGTACTTGTTATGCTGTTTTGATTTATTAAAGTAATATATTTATATATAATAATATTCCAATTGTTTATATATTTCCTGCAACTTTGCAGAAATTAACACCAGAAGTTGCCGTGTACCTCGACACATGGATTGGTGTGATTCGCGATATGAAATACAGACTTCACTTGAAATTTGCGGATAATTCTACGTGTGAAGTAGATAGTACTTTAATTATGGAGCATTTTGAAGACATTCGTCGTGGCTTTGATAGTTTCAGCTCAGCAGACACATTCTATCCAGGTCAAAAACTTCGGGGCCCTATGAGATTTCTTAAAAGTGCTGAATGGTCGTACTGCTCAGATGATATGAAGAGAGCAAAAGACAGAAAGTATGTAACGGTTGTAGTGACCGAAGTTAACCCAGCATCAATGGTTGTTCAATGGCAATGGCAAACCCCAGAGTGTCCTTTGGAAACGCCTCCAGAAAACATAGAATGGCAAAAGAATCCACCACCAGACACTGTCAAAGGAGAAACATTGAAGCGAGTTAAAACACTGAATCTATTCGAGTCCTGCACAGTTCAGCTGGGAGATGTTAGCTACTATACCCCAAAATCTGGAGATGTATTCCTGGAAAAGGTAACTTGGAGGAAAACATTACCGGCTTGTGATGTAATTCAGTCTCTCCCTGTGAAACTCGATGTGAAAGAAAGAAATGAGCCATCAAAAGAGGATAGCCAGAAGACAGTCACTGTTGAAAAAGAGTCTTCAAAAGCTCAAACGGAATCGATGGACACGGCTAAACCAGAAATAGCAGCCGCTGATGCTGAGAAGAATAACAATAGTGTTCAAAAAGGAAATTCAGTTGCTTCGTTGGTGAGTTTTGTGAAATATTTACTGTTGCATTTACATTTGGAAAGCATCAATTTATTTAAATGTTTGTCACTAGGGTGGTACTAATAAAAGAGCGTTGCCCCGCTTATCCACTAAAGCTCTTAGGAAAAAGAAGCTCAAGAAAGCTCGTCCACCGAGTGTGCCTCCACCATCCATTGTGCAGTCGTTAGCATCCAAAGTAGTTGTTGAAACTGTTCATACAAATGCTCAGGTTGATGTCGTCTGGCAGGTAACTATTTTATTTTTTAAATGATATGTTTTGGTTTGCAAGTAATAATAGTATACGTACACATCATGTTAACGATTGTAATAATAATCTCTTGAATTGTTTATAGGATGGAACATATGAAGAGGGAATATCCAGTGTAGAACTCTATCCAATTCATCATTTAGATGATCATGAGTTTTTTCCTGGTGATTTTGTGATTAAAGCAGATTCCAGTGATCCTCGTACCTACGGCGTTATTCAGAAAATGGATCATGCAGAGCGCGTAGCTGTTGTAAAATGGTTTGAAGCCTATTCTTACGCTGGTGAACAAAAGCCAACAGAACTTGAAGAAGCGGAAATGTCCGTCTTTGATATTAAAGATCATCCAGATTTTCGTTTCCGACCTGGAACAATTGTGATTCGAGTCGCCAACCTTGCTGGTCAGTCATGTGGTGCTGGACAGATCATGGATAATTATCCTGATGGTCAGGCACGAGTTTGGTGGGCAAATTCCACCGTCACTGCCTGTTGGCCGCAAGATTTATTTCGATTAGGCGAGTATGATTCTGATGAAGGAGAAATATGGGATGACGGAGGAGCTCTTTCAGACAATGATGATGCTGAAGAAGACGATGATGCAGCAAGTGATTCATCATGGGTTACAGAAACAGAGGAAGAACTAAATGAGTCGATTGCAGGACCAGAGTGTTGCGCCCATCGCTACCACACTATAGGAAAACTGATTGACAAAATTCAAAGCACACTTGTGAAGACTCGTGAGACTATAGTAGCTTCGGGCTCAGTGTCCATTGAAAACAATGGAATTGCCAACAGCCCTTCTGTAGCCAAATTGGTGAACAATGAGCAGCCTAGTCTAACGAAGAAATTACTTTTAATATACAAGGACTGCCAGTAAGAAAGCGAAACATTTTTTTGCCTCTGTAATCAAGCTGTAGTTTTAGAAAAATGTTTCATTGAATTCAATGAAACTTTTTTTATTTTCAGATATCTTGACAAAATGATGGGCACCAAATTTTTTGATGTGGATGATCTGAAAAGTTGGTACAAGGGAAAGGAGGGCGTCCCCTCGAAATCAAGACGAATGATTGAGCAAATTTCTCGAATGTTTGATGTTCCTACAGACGGTAAATGGGCTCTTAGAAGACTGAGTGCTGAATATTCGGATTTCCAACTTCATCCGATATCGCCTTCATCAAGTGATACAAAGATTCGCACAAGCCAATCTCAAACGTGCATTTCCAGCACATTTTCTAATGACAAGATTATTAGCAAGGAAACCGAGACTGGGCAAACCACGGCAGAAACTCCAAATGAAAACGAGGCTACTGTAGGAGGCAGCAATAATAGCATTAGTATTGATGACGCTTCTGCATCGGGTGGCTCTAATTTCTTGTCGTACGAGTTGTGCTCAATAATCTTAAACAAATTATTGAAGGTGCATAGTGAATATCAAACAAGATTTGGATCCGGAGTAATTGTATCAGAAGAGGCAGCCGCAACCGTAGGCGAATCAACTGAAAAGGATGCTGCAACAACGGATGCAGTCAGTAATAAAGAGAATAATAGTGTGGAGGTAAAGAAATCTGGAGCTATAAAAGAGTTTTTTTCACGACTTCTTAAAAGTGATTGCGTCAATGTAAATTCTGAGCAGACCGTAGAGTCAGTTCGTTGTACTGTGGATCCTGTTGATACTGAAAATAATGCGTCTGTACCTTCTGCTGCTACTACCGAGCTGCGACCGTTACCGCGTCCGTTAATTGAAGACAATGGTAGTATAGATGAAGGTCCTCGAAGCAACTTCATAATGAATGATTCTGTACCTGATACGCATAGATATCGACTGACTTCGCTTCAGGCTCAGAATCAAAAGAACTTTATGAAAGCTGTTCACAAAGAAGTAGCTCTTATGAGGGGATCACTACCTGATGGAATTTTTGTTAAAGCCTTTGAAGATAGAATGGTAAAGACCAAAAAACATGTATATAAAATCCCATTGCCATACAGCAGCTTCATTCATTAATTTTATTAAATTAAACTTACATGATTAATGTTGTAAATAGGATTTATTTTCTGTGATGATACTCGGCCCAGAGAAAACACCATACGAAGATGGGATTTTCTTCTTTGACATACAATTACCTCCTGCGTATCCTTCATCACCACCTTTAGTGCATTATGTATCTTTTTGTACTGATCGACTGAATCCTAATCTCTACGAGGAAGGGAAAGTTTGCGTGTCCTTGCTAGGAACTTGGAGTGGAAAGGGAACGGAAGTTTGGACATCGAGTAGCTCAATTTTGCAATTACTTGTGTCCATTCAAGGTGTGTAGAAAGAAAGCAATATAATTGAACCTTTGCTTTTTACTAATATGCTTTCTCTTCTTCTCGATTTGCTTTGTAAACTAAATCCATGATTTTTTGGGTGCTCCTTTATGTTTTAGGTCTAATACTTGTTCCAGAGCCATATTACAATGAAGCTGGGTACGACAAACAACGTGGAAGTCAACAAGGCATGGAAAATTCTCGTATGTATAACGAAATGGTACTAATCAAACTCGTGCAGTCAATGACAAGGATGTTGGTAAATCCACCTGCGCCATGGGAAAAAGATGCTGTGAATCATATCCAAAAATATGGACCTAGGTTAGTAAAATTATTATTGAAAACCCTTACCGTCGGCAGACGGTCAAGTAAGATCACAGATCATATTATTATATTGGAAAAATTTAACTCTTTTTGATGTTTGATGTAGAATGATTGAACGGTACCAAAAATGGCTCGCAGCATCAGAAAGTAAGTATTGAACAACAAACCAACAAATCAAACTACATGGCATGGCTCTTGTAAACAGTGTGCAATGTTATCTCTTTATACAGGTAACGACTTTGATAAGCAACCACCAGGAGCATTACCCGACTTTCCATTGTTGCCTGTGTCTAAAGGCTTTTCAATAACGCTCAAAAAGACCTTGGACAATTTTGCTAAACTCTGTGCCACGAAGCAATCGTCTTCATTGAACCAATCAAGCTCTTCACTCACTACTCCTCCTACTTCGACTAATGACTCTGCTCCGTGTCCCTGATGACATGAAAAGGCGCTGGTTAGAGAAAAAAGTTTCGCTAATCAGTTTTGTAGGACGCAATAATAACTGTTGATCACTGAATAATCATTACAGTAACAACTTACACATCTCAACTCCATCCTCTTTTCTTAATTCGCTTTTAGTGTATACCGACAGTTAGTATTGATTCATTGAATAATTATTATACAGAAACACCCGTTTGTGAACTAGTCCTGCTGTGCAGAAACGAAGTCGCACTAAATTCCCAGTGTTTATTGATGAATCGTTTAAATAGTCTCTACTCCAGAATATATTTACTGCTAACAAACGTAAAATTACTTGTTTACACTAAATAAATACTTTTGGCTAGATAGTAACAAAATTAGCAAATAATATTCTGTCAAAACAAATCCAGGCTTTATAAAGTAATGATAATTACTATAACATAATATTCTTGGTTGCATGCTCGTTTTACATTGTTCTTTCATGAGTAAGGTGGGTTTGGATGATTAGTTCACAAAAGCCATGGTTGTAACCTACTCTTCAACAACAATGTAGATGCAGTCACGCCGAAAATGTATCTCAAATCTACATGACACTTTAATTTATAATAATTTAGCTACATCGCTACTTAATATCGTGAATCTCCGGTGCAGAGACTGATTGTGAGTTACATACATAAAATCCGAGTCACTAACAACTTTTTAAGATTCCACTAGATTATGTAATTTATGTAAGTAAATCAAATTAATGATAATATAATAATTATTTTCAATTAATATTATGTTCCAAAGTACATCCAATGTACATATATCGACATACTTTCAGCATGCAAGATAGTGAAACCTGGTGTCACACTTTTGGACATTCGGCTTTATTTTCTCTTTGACTTGAAAATTTCAACTTACGATCACTTAATTGAAGACATAAAAATTGTATTATTCTCAAAACAGCTTCTCCGTGAAACGGTCAATAAATCTTAATTCTAGCATTTCAAATCAATCATTACGCAACAAAGTGAATTCATTCACACAAGCGACATAATAGGCATAAAGTACCCGTTGTTGGCGTAGCTTATCATTGTATTAAAACGTTAATCAAGCTACGCATGTTATCATTAAATTGTAAAATTCATGCACTATGCAATGATCATTTCATGAGGCTTCATCACATAAAGTTACCCAATGCTATTTTATATGATTTCAACATTATGCTTTATAGTAGCCCTTGCGTAATATCCGTCCATCCATATCCGATTACTATATGGTCAAAGCAAAAAGGAATATACACATCTCGTTCACCGCCAAAGGAAGATCTTGTCCAAGGATTAGGATGCCGAAGATTTTTGTGCATGCATGTTGTGCTAATAATGCTATGTATTTACAATTTTAGGTATATCATTTTTGTAAAAGCTTCTGATGTTGTTGTTGAAATTCAAATTCCAAGTAAACAACGTTCTGTTATATGGTGAAGTGGTTTAGTTTCTGAGTTTCTGAATTACTTAACTTGAAACTTTCCAGAGTATGATGTTACTAGTTGACACATTTATCTGATAAACAATATCCTGAAGATTGAAAGGAGAATTTTTGGTGGTTGCAGAAAGTAACTTGCAAATTAGTCGTTACTATTCAACGTTGAAATTGGAACCAGGTCATCCCTTCCGAAAGTAGTTGTAAGTTGGAATAATTCGTTTAGGGTGGTAGTTGTTTAAGGCTCTCGGCATCCGTCTAATAATAATTCATGGTATTTGTTATGTCGTTGGAATGTAGCCTTCTAATATGGAGGAAGCAAATGGTGGGGAAGCAGAACAACAGGAGCAACTGGAGGAAGTTCCTGGAACTGCTGGAGGAGATGGGGAAGAATCACAGGGTGGAGTTGCTTCCGAGTCGGTGGTCGCAGAAATTGAAGAGTCGGCTTTGAATGAGGCAGAGTCCTCGATAATTGAAATGGAGATTGATGACAGCAATACCGGCGATACAATCACTAGCAATCCAGAGATCGATTCGGGGTCTGCTGCAGCCGCAGCGACTGCAGTGATAATTGATGATAAACCGGATGATGTTGCTCCTGCGAAAGATGAAGAAATATTGTTGGAAGGTGGAGCGGAAGTGGAGGAATTGGAGGATGATGATGACATTCAGGTTATTAGTATTGTTGGCCAAGATGATCATGCTGCAGATACTGGTGTTCTTCAAGAAGATGCCAATGAAAATGAACCGGATGAGGATGTTCCAACTATTACGAGTGTATTTTCAACTCAAGTACCTCTTCAGGTTCAGGTTCAAAGCAGTTCTGAACAGGAGGATAACGAGAAGAACCGTGCAGATGTTAGTATAGAGGAAATGGATATATCTGAAACTGAAAATCCATTTGAGTCGGAGAATACTGTGGAAGCGGCTGTCATAGAATGTGGTGGAGATTTGTCTGGAACGGACGTGGAACAAGATATCAATGAACCAACAGAAGCTGAATCCGATTCTGCGTTAGAGATTGAACAAGATCAGTCATTTTTACATGAGGAGGAGTCCTTGGCATCGTTACCTGAGGATGCAACGGAAACAGATAAAGAAAATAATGGCGAAGGTGACATCCTTGTCTGTGATGATGATAATGAAGATGGTGATGATGACATATTAGAAATTACGAGAAGAAGAATATCTCAGGATAGAGAAGGGAACTGTTACTGGTATGAAATTTGCCAAACAAAAATATCTAACAATTCTGTTGCATGCGATTTGTCATTAGATTATTTCTTTCTATTATTCAGTGGAAAAGACAGAAATTTCAACATTGCTGAACTACTTTGTGCCTCCTGCTACCGTTGGTTTCATGAATCGTGCATAAGTTATCAGCTCGGGAAATTAGTTCCTTTCAGCACCAACTATGTGTTCATGTGCAAAAATTGTTCACCTTCTGGACTAGAGTCTTTCAAAAGAAGCCAAGGGCGTATGTACAATAATACTTTATTATAATTAATATGAATTATTTAATTGAATTGGTTAATCAGCAAGTTTTACGGTTACGAATTATTACCACCGACAGAGTTTAACCAAATGTGTACAACTGCGTTAGCAAATTTAACTCAAGCTTCCGTGAAGGATGGTACTAATATAAAACTGTTCTCGAAAGATAGAGATATCATTCCATTCTTTGAAATGCATTGGGAAGCCTTAACCACTACAACTAGAAGAAGTACTCAATCCTGGCATGCAACAGTAAGTGATAATTGGTAGTAAACATTTAGAATTACTGCTGAATTTGATATAATCGGTCAACTTTTTTATATTTTTGTTTGTTGTTATATTTGAAAGGTTTCTAAAACATTGTTAAAAGATGTTGGCATTATATACTCATGTCAAGAGATTCCTGAAGACGAGAATTCACCTTATTTCGGGTTTATTTCGGAAGATTTATCCATAATACGTCCCAATTATGAAGCAATGATAAAAGGCGGACATTTGAAGGTCACGGATCAGAGAAGTATGTTATACCTTATTATGCCAAAACAATTCACAGGAATTGTTGGACTAGTGCCAAAATACATTTGTGAAATGGTTCTGATTGACAAACCATAGATTCGTCGTCGTCATTACGTGGCAGAGGAGCTAAACGACGTACCATAACAGACCAATCCACTGTTGTGCAAAATACTCTAAATAAAAAGCCAAGAGGGGACATGTTTGGACCGAAACCTGCAATTGGTCACGGTTATCCGACCGAACATCCATTTAACAAGGATAGCTACAGGTACATTCTTGCAGAACCAGATCCAAATGCTCCATTTAGACAAGAGTTTGACGAAAGCAATGAATGGTCTGGGAAGCCGATTCATGGATGGCTGTGCAGGATAGTCAACCCATCATCAGTGTTACTGGCTCTGCATGATCGGGCTCCTCAACTCAAAGTGTCTGAAGATCGGCTATCAGTGACAGGAGAAAAAGGCTACTGCATGATTAGAGCTACTCATGGAGTTACTCGTGGCTCATGGTATTTCGAAGCCAAAATAACAGATATGCCAGAAGGCTCAGCAACTCGTATAGGCTTCAGTCAACAATTTGGGAACCTTCAAGGGCCGCTGGGATTTGACCGTTATGGGTATTCCTGGAGATCTCGTTATGGAACCACGTTCCATGAAGCTAGGGGTAAAAGCTATGCTAAAGGAGGATATGGTTTGGACGATGTGCTGGGTTTTTTGATAGTGCTCCCCGATGACAAGCAAGTACCATTGGTGTCGACGTCATTTAAAGACAGGGTAATAATCATACAGCTGAAATGGAATGACGATCCATTTTTTTTGGGTTTAAAAAATTGATTAATTAACGCTTCCCATTAATTTATTTTAAAGCCTTTGGTCAAAGTAAAATCTCATCTGTACTATGAAGACAAAGATGACCCGAAAGAACTGGAAAAAAGAGATTTGAGGAAAGGGGCAAAAATTATTTGCTTCAAAAATGGAGTTTGCCAAGGTGTTGCATTTGAAGACATATACTGTGGAACCTACTATCCAGCTATCTCATTATACAAAGGCATCACCGTTCGAATGAACTTTGGCCCCGACTTTTGGGCAGCTCCGTCTACTGACTTTGAATACCGAGGGGTACGGACTTAATGGAGAATGTATCTAACATACCTAGCTAGATGTTGTGATGAGCATTTTATAACATGTCTAATTCGATTTGGACTTTTTACAGATGTGCGAGAGAGCGGAAAGTTCTATTATCGAACAGACAACGGCAGACTTACTCTACCTGACGGAGAATGATGGAAGACTTAAATTAGATAATGCAGTACCTATGCCTTTGTAGACGTTATACTATTTGTATCTTTACATACTTTCCACCTGCTATAATAAGAATTCTTCGATGATTGATTCAAATACAGAAATTCGGTCTACTTTCTTAGTGAAGTTTGGAAACTATATATTCCAACTCTCTTAGACTTTTGTTACAGCTTCTTTACTACAGCACTACATCTGCTCAAGTTTTTACTAAACAAGGACAATAAAACAATTTTTATGTTCGACCACGTAAAAAAGTTTATTTCAAGGAAAATTCACAACAAAAAAGTGACAAAATTCATCTTCTACACGTCCTCAAATTTCATACATCATAATTTCGAATATAATATCTGCCTAGTCAATCAAAAACATGAGGGTTGATCAATGGTTGATGGATATTTATGTAAGTAAACGACGATCTAATTGATTTCAATTTAAGTAATAATTATGAGAACAATAACTATTACACCATAAGGAGTTACATAATAATAAAACGAAGCCTAAACTAGAAACTACCGACTAACATAATCTAAGTATTCTTCGAAAAGATCCTGTTCGCTAATACCATGAGATATCAGTAATTGTCGCCGTAAATTGGAAAATCAGTTCAATTCAAAACTCCACAGCAGGCGCGTCCCATTTTACTGGCCTGCATTAGCCTGTCTCCGTAATAAGATGTAGATTTTTTCCTTGATCCACTCTTTCGTGTACGGGGCATACGTGCTGGTACTCTTTTGATATCTGCAAAAATAAAAGACAACAAAGTTAGAATAATTGTCCTGTATCCTGCAAACAACTAATATTTCACAACATGTATGCCAGATTGTCTCCTTAAAAGCTTACACTAAGCATGACAGGTCAGCAAGCTGGTCAATGAAATCAAACAACTGTGAAATGTCATAGGTAATAGATGGGGTGTGTGGATTTTGACGCTTGAGATGCTCCTCGTAAATTTTGCAAACGCCCTCCATACACTCATTGACCGACTCGAAATCGCTGTATGTTCGAGTCTCCGGCTTTGGTCCGGGCTGCATCAACAAGATTGTGTGAGACTATAAACAAGCAAATGACAATAAGCACGTTTTCATTACATTAACATTAAAGTTTTTTGTAGTGCTTTAAAATTATTGACTATACCATCTTGACTGCAGTTAAGTATGAGGATGACCTATGATTATGTTATTTCCTCCCACAAATAGCACCTGCTTCGCGCTGAGTCAGCAGTCACCTGAAAGTATCCAAAAAGATATAAATACAACTATTTTATTTACATATGTTATGTTTACCCTCATATTCAATGAAAATTATACATTCGAATTATTTAAGTTGACCATAAACTTGATAACAAAAATTTTAATACGCTTAGTCGTGAAGTTATAATACACATTCGGTGTCGACAGTGTCGACACACCAATTACTCAACTTACCGCGTATAGATAAAATCACAACTATAAATACGAGGGTAGGCAGAGGTTGCTTAATCGATAGTTAGGATTCCGACTTTGATTAGTTAAAACTGCAAAAATATTTTAAAACACACACTTCTTCTTGTAGTACGGATAAGTTATCCGGGATAACAACACACATACAATACGCTGGGTGATTTCGGAAGTAACCAAATGTTTGAGGTCGAGCGAAAAATGTTCACTTCTCTTCTGCTACTTCTGTTGTCAGTATATAGCAATGCGATACGCCGCATCAGTTCGGCACCCTAGGTACACCACAACACATCGGATAGGGAAAGGGACGGCGTTGTTGTCATCTTGCTCCGACACAAGGTATATCATTTTGACTGTGAACATATACAGACGGGATATCGCATCCGTATTGAATGTGGAGAGCACGGTGCATTTCCACTCTCAAAGATAGGTACACATTTGACAGGAAAGGAAATGGATGCGTATGCATTTTTTGATGAAGCGATTTTATGGATATTTTGAATACCTTTTCTTTAATTTGCTTAAATATGCAAATTGCTGTCGGTTCCGACGAAGATTAAACACATTATGCAGAACTCTGGCCCGGTGGCGCATTAAACATTTATACAAATTGGATATATAGCTGAAGTCTACATGCCAAAAGTTTCATAGGCCAACAAGAAAAAATAGAGGACCACACGAATTGATATTTGATATATACGTTTAAGGTTCGATTGTAGAAGGAAAGTGTGCAATGATCGAATTGAAAAAAATGTTGATAGAAGCCGCAACTGTAGATATGTGATTCGAGAAGAATCGGTAAAAATGAGCATACTGCTTTACGTATTTTACATACTTAAATTCCTTCAGTATAATATCGGTTTTTGTATTTCGGATTATTTAGAAGGTTTCAACCACCTTAAGAAACATTCATTATAGATAATATAGATGCAATAATGGGATTCCTGCTTGTCTGTATTGGAATTCAATGAACTCAATTTGAATCCCCTAACTTACAGAACAATCCTGATCAATGAATTGTTAAATAAATACAAAAAATGATGATATTCAATTATATTGTTTAGTGGAACATTCAGTTCAAGTCCTTTAGGGTGGATTCAGCCACCATTAACTGTTGTTTACATCCTCATTTTGACTTTCCATCAAATATAGTGTACTTTCCATAATTTTTGTTTGGATCATAGGGTTCCTAAAAAATAAACAGTTACACATACATACACGCACACTAACTAGGGAAAATTTTAATAAATATTTAACATTTAACATACCCAACGCGATGCGGGAAAGATGTGCTTGTTCCTTTCATACCAATTCCTAAGCAGAACCTTCCCCGCATGGGAATCTTCCTTTTCAATACTGGCATCACTAGTCATTCTTATGTCATCACGAGCATGGAATGCAAACAAGGGGCCACTTTTTCCTCTTGCTTTTGTAACAATCAAGTCATAAAATGAGTAATGGTGAGGAAGAATCAGGTCCTCTTTAACATACCTAAACAAATTGAAATTGCCGTAAATTAAAAAGATGCAAAAGTGCATACACTTGTACAATAGTATTGTAGTCAAACTTACATCAACTGGTCTGCTGTAACGGTACGGAGTTCTCCGAATTCACCTCGTAGTGATTCTAAGCAGCGTTGTAAAAACTGATAAATTGAGGTCCCTGAAAGTTGTTAAACATGACAATTTTATTCCTGGTCGCTTACTGGAGTAAGCACTTGGTTTATAATTGACAGTCATATGCATCAAGGGTGAAGGGCAATGAATTAATTACCTTTGCTGATAACCAGAGTTCTTCTGTGTCCAGATCCATCCCAGTAACTGTAGGTCACTTCCATTTCCTCGTTTTTCAAAGCTTCTTGTGCGGTTACCCATTCCTAAATTGCTTAAAAAGTCAATTACTCTCTTGTACTATAAAACGTAATTTATGTTGCATAGCCCAAATTTTCTAGCTCACTTGTCGAAGCTTTTCTCGCAATGTATTCTCCTCCTCTTCCCTTTCTCTGTCTGGGAGAAAGCTTGTGTCGACATCAGGATTCTTTCCAATTTTCTTTTTCTTGGACGGTGGTCTACCAGACGTTCCTGGCGTGGAATCACAACTGTCTTCATTAGCACTATCTACTTCCTCGTCTGCGCTGCTGTTTCCGTCATCACTGCTGATTTCTTTTTTAATCCCATCATCATCTTCATCATCCTCATTTTCTTCTTCGTCATCCCCGAGAAATGACAAGGCTCGTATTTGCTTTTTCTGTAATTCTTTTTGCGCTCTTTTGGCAGCCATCTCTTCCTTTTTCCGTTGTTCCTTTTCAGCACGCCTCTGAGCGATTCTTTTTTCACGCTCTTTAATGACAGTGTCTTGTTTGGCTCTCATCTCATCGAGGGTCACCAGTCCAATAGTGGAACTCTGAAAAAGCATATTTTATATTTAACATGATATGCGAAGGTCTCATTTCAAATTTTAATCCAGTAATCCATATCGCCATTAATTACCTTAAGTTGTGCTTCAACGGCATCATAATGGACAGCAAATTTATTTTCCATCTTATCAACTTTCAAATCCTCCTTAATTTTGTTCTTCCTGAACTCCACCTCTTGCTGCTGCAGCTCTCTCCGTTTTTGTAACTGCATAGCTCGAGAACCCTCACTTGCGGCTCCTTTGTACTGCGCCATGATAAGATCCGATTTGATTTGACACCAGCTTCAACTAAACTAAATTTCTTCAACCTTTCCTCCTCGCTCTTTACGTCTAACTGCTGTTGATTTTATACACCTCGTTCGTAAGAGTGATCTCACTCTAGAAAATTTGTATTGACCAATTAGTTAGTTTTTGACATTCTAAGTCCACATAACAGTCCAGCGTCCAACCTTATGTTCAAAGTTCTAACCTTTGATTGAACTAGATAATTTTTATTTACAACTTTCTCGAAACCAGCGACTGAAGTTTGTTTATGTATTGTACTGCAGAGTATCTGCAAAATATTATGAAGACAACAAGATGCGCTGCAATGTGGGGCCAAAGAAGACAAATGCATTCACTTTTTTGATAAGATCCAATTCATTGAACGGCTGATGCAATTGTTAAACGTATCGCTTCATTCAAATGCTCTCATGTGTTTGTTTTGATTCTCGTTGATTCTTTTAATGACATACGGACATGGATTAATTAAAGTAATCAGTCAAATACTGGAAATATTTAGTGGGCAGCTTCCAAAAGCATTGTTTATATATTGATTAATAAGGTTCAACGGAACAGATTGAGTGGAACCAATTATTCTGAACATCGAAAAGAGCCTCTAACTAACCATCTTATCTTAAAGGTTATCTACACGGTACATGAAAGAAACATGACTACTGCTTCTAAGGAATCTCAGTATATGGCCCTTCTGCAGCAGTTGGAAACATCATTGAAAAGAGGGTATGTAATGAAATGGACAACAGGTTGAACATTGTTAATTAGACTGTATCAAGCAGAAACCGATGATTAATAATTCTGATTGATTAGAGCATATCATTTTTGGTTTTTGTAGACGTTATGTGAGGTCTCATGAGCTTGCGACCCGAACACTTCGACTAGCCGAGAAATACGTTCAATCGGACTCGTGGAAAAATGCCGAGTATGTGATTAGTAATTAATTAGGCATTAGCATGGGCTATGCGACTCTTTACTTTCACAAGATTCAACATTAATTATTTTTAACTTAATTCAACCTTATTAGAGAAGTTATGCAGTGGCTAGAAAATACTGCGGATCGTCTTACCAAAGCTGCAGTGTCGGAAAGCGCCCCTTCGAACGTCCTTAAAAGGCTTATTAAAACTGTTCAAGAAGATTTCATGACAAGGAAAAATGTAAGTAGTATTTGAATTTAAAAAGTGGTTTAAAAAACTACAAAGTAATAAGATGATGCGTTTTCTAACAGAAAGGGAAGCTGCACACGATTTCTCGATTGGATTCTGATGCGAAAGTAGATTATTCTGAAGAGCTTCCTGACCTACGATCCGATATTTTAGGTGCTATTTTAGATTTATCATCGGAACTAGAGAATGGGTAAGTACTTGCTATTTACTTAATAGTATTCTAATAGAGTTTAGTGAGTATTATTGGACTATTGATTTTCAGAGCTGAGAGTATAGCAGAAGATGCTGAAAAACATATCAATGCGAATGAAGTAATTATGACCATTGGAAGGTCTCGCACTGTAGAAGCCTTTCTGAAGCGGGCAGCGAAAGTTAATAAGCTAGAAGTTATCATCGTGAAATGCGGACCATTCTATCAAGTTGGCTAATCACCACCTTTAATGATTTGTAATCTGACTTTGTTTAAGTAATTTTTCTAATTCCACTTGGTTTTCGTTGCAGGGAAAAGATTTGGCAAAGATTTTGTCAAAAAGCAAAATTAAAACTACTGTGGTCAATGATACAGCTGCATTTAGCTTGATGTCTAGGGTAGATAAGATCGTCATTGGAACACACACGGTATTGGCTAATGGTGGGCTTAAGGCTATTGCAGGCTGCCATCAAATTCTTCTAACTTCAAAGTATTTTAATGTTCCAGTAAGTCTCTTAGTTTGTCCTTTAAGACAAAGAACTAATGAGCCTAAAAGTTAATAATGTGCATGTAACTTAATTTTTGCAGGTTCTGGTTCTTGCAGCTTCCTACAAACTTAGCCCAGAATATCCATTTTCAGCAGAGATGAAAATCACAAATAGATTTGTTTCACCTGAGGAGCTAATTGATTATAAAAACGGTCAAATGATTGATAATGTCCAAGTATATGCCCCTGTATTTGATTATGTCCCACCAGAATTGGTGTCGCTCTTCATTTTTAACATGTAAGTACTGATTTCTAGACTAATTATTAATTACTCCACACAAAACGCTGATCATGGGATGAGTTCAACAAATATAATTCTATATTTCAGGGGTAGTCACGCACCATCGTACATACATCGATTACTCCATGACACATATACTCAAGGTTGATCACAATAAGCTTGATCTTCTGGAATCTGATTGTGTATAAATCGTGGATTATTTTTCAAGTATTCAAAATAAATATCAGATCCAATCTACATATAAATCTCATTAAACAGTCCTTCAAATAAATCATTTAATCGATGATAAGCATAAAGTTGATTGTCGTCGTAAGAAGAATTGACTCTGACATAATCTAATCAATCTCTGCCATAATATAAAACGTAACAAACTTTTTCACGCAGCTAGCTAATTCCTAAAAACTAAAAATCTGAGATACAAAAACTACACAAATATATCTCCAATCTCCAACAACCATACTTAATACATTTACTTGGAAATGTAATGAAGAATGGTATTAGCAACATCATCCAACTTTTCTTCTGAATTATACCCATCTTCCAGTCCGTAGAATTTAAACAGAGTTCGGGCTTCTATTCGGCAGTATATGATATGGTGATCCTCACAAGATACCAGAAATGACTTAACAATCTCCTTGTTCAGTAATTCCCCTACAAATTATTACAAGCATAATGATACTATATTCATGATGAATCTACCTATCTACACAAAATGTAGTATGACAAAAGATAACTTACGACACACAGTGAAGTCTTCTTCTGTCTCTAACAATTTGGTCAAGAGAATGTCCTGAAACTCTTTCATTGGCATTTCTTTAGAAACATGTGGGGTTTCTTCGTTCAATAGAAGTTTGAGATTCGATGCCAGCAAAGCGTAGATATCCAGATATGACGTGATGATATTTCGGTAGAAACTTAACGTTTCAAAATTCGACAAAGAAGTATATATTTTTAACTCCTCTGGAATGATACTAAAATCTTGTTGCACTGCAATATTTGACTGGTTCTCTTGTCCCTCATAAAAATCATCGTCATCCGAAAAATCGTCCAAATATCCATAAGCTCGTTTTGGTTTCTGTATTTTCAATGTTATATGATTACAAGTTTAATGTAGTGAGATGAGATAATAAGGAAAATAGCTACTTGCTAAATGCTTTGCATGATAACGTATCAACTTACAATAACTTTGGTTAAAAGTCCAACGTCTTGCATACGGTCCACTTCTCTCCGTATAGCTGCTTCTACAGTCAAACAGGGCGGATGCATTAAAAATCCACCTGGAAATATCTCATAGATTCGTCGACAATTGTAGATGAATTCCTCGTCTTTCAGTCGTAGTTCTTGATTAAATCCTCGGAGAGTCGTCAGTTCAGTTCCACACATAGAAAATATGGCTGTTGCTACAAATTAAAAAAATTAAAAACTATAATTCAACAAATGAATGAATAGGAATTTGTTATAAAAATATGACAGCTATATTCCATAGATAATGCTAGTAAAAACAATCATAAATCGTACCAATGACACCCTTCATCATAAACTCTGGAATGATATAATTTGCGTAATAATCAAGTCTTCGAAGGCTTTCAATTTCTTTTCCTGGCTTGATCATATAGGTTGCCTCAGTCTCAACCCACTCACAATGGATATCTCCATCGAGTAACTCAATCTGAAATTGCCACACATAAAAATACGCACAGCAATCACAAAACAATATCACATGAAAAGTAAAATTTAAAAAAAAATTGTAGAACAAATAATACTTTCGTTCTGGCCTTACCGCTCGTATGATGATTGATTCGACATCAGATTCGCTTATCGCGAATCCAAAATCCTTTTTACTTGACTCAATGAACTTCACCAGCCAATCCATATCGGTTTTCAAAGATTTCACACATACTCCATTTCTGTGTTTCTTCATCAGTAAGAAAGCCAGCAAATGGGTGGGCATAACACTTTCACATTTTCCAGCCTCTAAAAATTAAATTATTTGTAGAGGAACAATGGAATCAAACTCTTGATCAACAAATTCATAGTTATAAATGTTCAATTTTTTACCAAACATGATGTGATAATTTAATACATCAAGAAACACTGCTTGAGATTTATCTTCGTCCGAATTTCCATCAGGGTACAATGGAAATAACTCGCCATATATTGATGCGACTGAGTTGATAGATTCGGTAGAGTCCCATCTTAAATATGCACAATCTCTACTTCGATAATAGCTCTCCACTTCCCCATGTAGACATCGTTGGATTTTTGCATTTTTCTTCATTGAATTATTGAATTCCTGGTAAAGTCAAAAGTTAATCCGGTTAACCATTATGTTCATGCAATAAGTGAAACAACTTTATTTCATGGAAGAAAACTTAACAGAAATAATCTTACCCGCAGACAAAAGGGCTTTGAAAAATCTAGTCTAACTTTTCCTTTAGATGGCATGGGTGTAATCAGCCATTGAAAGAATTTAAACACTGATGCAAAAAGATTAGTTGACTTTTGTTTCGAAGTTAGGATTTCCTTAGCTTCAGGAAGAACTTCGTAGCTTATTGACATTGGAACGAAGTATACATCTTCAATCTTTTGACTTATATATTCATCATATAAAATTTTCAGAATTTCCGCTGCAAAAACATAAAA
This sequence comes from Orchesella cincta, assembly GCA_001718145.1. Classification (NCBI taxonomy): domain Eukaryota; kingdom Metazoa; phylum Arthropoda; class Collembola; order Entomobryomorpha; family Orchesellidae; genus Orchesella; species Orchesella cincta. Next base: position 40,456 of record LJIJ01000336.1, on the reverse strand, counting down.
AAATTTACAGATTACGACAGACACATGGTTAAATTTGTAACTTGCTTGGTCAAGAGCTGAATTTATCTTTATTTACATCCGTAAACCTCAGCTGAAGGCCGTCCAGTTCTAGACCTTCTACTTTCCAAGTTAACCATCAGGGGGTTGCCATTTCTCAAAATGTGTCGCAAGTACACAGAAAGTGCAGAGCAATAACGTAGCTCACTACGCTTGTCATCCGGTTTCACCTTTAAAGAACTTCCAATGGCACCAAAATACCTTCCGAGTCGACCTCTAGAATTTTTTTTTTTCACAAATCAAAGCATCCGAATAAGGTACTAGCATCCAAAATTAATTACTGCCAATTGGATATTCTTACTTTTCGTAGTGACTAGACAAAAACAATGGCGGTCGGATTCCATGATGAGCCAGTGTCCACATGATCAAAGTTTTGTCCCATTTCGAGCGAAAAGTGGGAATGTACACGATTGGCAGTTGAGTTTGACTGATGAACTTGAGAGTTTCAATCTCAGCTTGGTGTACCAACACTGATTCGAACTGGAAAGAAAGCAGCTTTTGGCACATCCACATCGCAAAACTGCACCAGATATAAAACTCAAAAATAAAACATGCATAATGGCAAAATACAATTAAAACAAATCCAAAGACTTTATTTGATCATACCGGAAGAATGCTGCAGACAATCTATCCCAAACTTTCACCACTTGGAGATGGCGAACTTCATTTAATACAGCATTCTTCGTAGTTCTAAGCATCTTTGGCTGATCAAACATCTCCTCGGGGTATAGCTGAAATAGGATAAAGTGGGCATTATAATGCATTGCATACCATATCATAATCAAAATGTAATCACTATAATCAAACACTAACCGAGAGAAGGTTGTCATCATCTTCCAACTGTTTAAATGTCGGCAACTTGTACAATTTGGTTAAATTGTTCAATCGTGAGTAGTGATGATAAAACGGGAACATCCTAACTATTCTCGGATTATATGAGCTCATTGTTGCAGGACGAAAGCAGTCAGTCAGTCCAAGATGCTTGACGTCTTCAGATGCCATGGCCTGAAATATTTTCAAACAATTATTTTCAAACTTCAATAACGAATGATATTCAGCAGTGGGCGAAGATTATTAAAATATTACCAAATCTGCCATACAGCGATCACAACTTTTCGGCATTGGACGAGTTTCGCCAGAATCAGGAATGGCACTCGGTGAAGGCTCGAGCTTAAAGCTGTACAAGTGATTGATAGTATCCAGTTTCTGTAATAATTAAAGTTAAATGGAGAATATTTCATCACATCGGTTCTCAATAATTCTATGAACCAAACACGACATGAGCATTTTGTGAACCTCCTTCCTACATCTCTATTCCATTTTCATCTCCCTTAAATTCAAATTGAATACATGACATTATCATAATGAAATATTGATCCGTCATTAACTTACCTGCAGATACATATCCAAAACTCGTTGCTTCTTTTTCTGGCTCGCACGAGAGCGAGAGAAAATGCTTTTCGACACGTTAATATCCATCTCCATTTTTCACCAATTGTCGTCACCGGTACATGCGATAAAACGTCGAAACTGCTTCCAACTTTCAAACTACCTTTATCCTATCTATGGCCAATTATCAACAACTTTTGTACTAGTCCCACTCCCCAAACCAATATCTAACAGTTAGATTCTAACTCATCATTCCCGATCGATTACAACTCTAAGTACAAAAGTTAACATACACTAACTAGAGACAGTTAAGAGACCAGTTAATTGGCTTCGGTTCAGGAAGGTGAATGCATCGCTTAACCATGTAATTTAATAATACCCGAGTTTGACTTCTCTAGTGACTAGAGTCTAGTCTAAAGCACACACAAAAGCAAAGATGCAAATGAACTTGATGGAGCCAAAAAGATATTTGCATTTAAAAAGTCATAAATCACCATCTATTTTACTAAGCCGGAAAGATAAATGACTGTACGTGACTGTACTGTAAATGACTGTACGACAAATGACCGGTTACTGCTTTCAGTATGCGAACCAATATTTGCATGAAGAAAACAAACGTACTGTTTTGTCCGTCTGGAGATGACTTCACCTGATTGTTAGTGTGTGGCAATGAAACTTCTCTATAAACTATCTGCTTGGGGCACAATGAAAGCCCTTTGGAGCTTTTAGCGGAATATGCACATCTCTGTAAAGATGTTGATTTTGTCACATGTGCATTGTGCATTAAATGACTGATGTAGAGATAGTAGATACTTTTTTACTCGTGACTTTGTTTGATAACACAAAGAAGGCAATTGCAGGTACTTTAATTAATCTTACACTTGATTATCAAGTCTTGAGCGCTGATGAAACGGGAGAAGACTGTCGTCTTTTAGCTATACAACACTTCTACTAGTGACTAATCATCTAATAACTAATCTTCAAGTCACAAGAACTTGAGTTATGGGCGTTGAAAAAGTTTGAAGTTGTGTCACAGATAGCCCACCGGAAGTGAGGTGACTAAGAACAATGTCGGCATTAATGTTGATGTCAGGAAAGCAACGACTCATTCAAGTCGGCACCTGCACCTGTCTAGGGTTACAAAGTTTACGAAGACCGGCATTCTACCGGACTTCAACTGCTCTCCGAGAAATCTCAACTGGTGAAGCCCTCTCGGCCACTTTAGCTCGTAGAGGAAGGATTCAGACTATAACTGGCAAGAATACGGGCCACCAGTTGTTGTTGGAACAGCCAAAAGGGGTTGAGGAAAGCTTATCCGATCTAAAGAGTCAGAGAAAAAATAGGGAAGTCATTACGGTTCCACTGCATTTGGAAAAGAGACTGAAAAGGAAAGTTGAGAACGATAATAAGAAATTAGCGATAAGGCAGAGAATTATTGATGAGTCAAGAGAGGGAAGGAAATCGGTAGGTATTCGTAATCAGACTTTTGTTAATGTGTATATCGTTAGCTAAGTCATCACTAATTAACTCTTGTCTTGGACATTTTAATCCGCAGCAAATCATCATACATTGTAAGAGACACGAATTCAACCACTATAATGGGCAAAGCTATGATGCAAAAAAAGATATCCCGTTGGCTTCAGGCGCATGGCGTCATAGAAAGTCGACTGGAGATTTCTTCACATTATTTCCAGGTTTTAAAAGACGGGTAGGTAATCCTCTCTAGAAATCAATTTATTTACGTTGTTGAAATTAGAACGCTGATTTTTCATGGCATTTTTATGACAGTCTCCATTCTACATGACTGGTACAGACGCTGTAACCTTCCAAGAGTTGGGAATTAGCGAACCAATATGCAACAACCTTAAATCACTGGGGGTAGAAACGCCAACGCATATTCAGGTTAGTGTGTGGTTAGATTTTTAATTCTAATTCGGGGCTTTATTTTTTTACACGTGTAAATACCTTAATCAATGTAGGTATTCGGAATTCCACAAGTTCTTAAACGAAAGCGCACTATTATTGCTGCTGAAACTGGTTGTGGGAAAACTCTTACTTACTTGCTACCAATCATTAATCAAACCCTTGAAGATAGGAGGTATAAAGTACGTCCAAAACCTGGACATCCTACTTCCATAATTTTGGTTCCAAGTCGTGAGCTCGCGGATCAGATTTACGTAAGTACTAAAATACTAAAAAGTTTGTTGTGCGTAAAGTTTTATCGTATTATATATTAAATATTATTTTGCACAGCAAGTGGCCCTGCAACTGACATATACTTTAGATGTCTCAGTAAAACTACTCCAAGGTGGAAACCTCATGTCAAAAATGAAAAACCCTCCAAAGACTCACGGAGTGGATATCCTTATCACAACCACTAACGCCTTGAAAGTATTAGAGTCTGCCGGTGTATATGGAACAAGTAAATTACTTCATCTTGTATTGGATGAAGCAGATACACTGTTGGACGATTCTTTCTTTCCGGAACTGGTCGGACCATTTTTACACCGTTTGCCAGTTGGTTTAACAAAGTTTATTGCAAAATTTGTCTGTTATAAGCTAACCAACCAAGCTCCAGTGATAAATATATACTGTTGACATTTTTATAGTTTGAGGACTTGCATCGACAGCTCCAATTGACACTAGTCAGTGCGACGATGCCTAAAAATTTTGATGCAACATTAGGAGAAGTAATGAAAATTGATGATTTCTATGAAGTTACGACTCCAGGACTTCACCATTTGATGTCACACGTTCCTCAAACATTTCTGCGGCTGGGAAGAGGACAAAAACATGGCAAACTGAAAGAAATTGTTGAAAGAGATTATGACAAGAAGATTCCTATCATGATTTTTTGGTGAGTTACATATTACACCATATTCATTAATGAACAGAAGTTTAAAAAAAATTTTGCAATAATTTTGATGTACTTTATATTTTTATTCAAGCAACAAACATCAGACTTGCGACTGGGTATCACGCTACTTGAACGATGAAGGTTTCGACAGTGTTTCGGTGCACGGTAGAATGCCTTTGAAATACCGAGAAGGACGCGTTGAAGCTTATCAGAGAGGAGAAATAAATATTCTCATTTCAACGGATTTAGCGTCTAGAGGAATTGATACTATACGAGTAAGCATTATCATTTGAAAATTTCCAATTCATCCTCATTGGCAATTCTGAAAATCTGTGTTTTGCTTATTACAGACACAGCATGTCATTAACTATGAATTCCCCTTATATGTCGCTGATTACATCCATCGTTGTGGTAGAACAGGGCGAGTCGGTAGTGAAAGGCAATGTCGCGTCACTAATTTTATATCAAGGCTAGGTGAAGTGAATACTGTGAATCAAATAGAGGTGAGTCTGATACGGAAATAGTGAAGTAATTATTTATACTACTGTAAATATTGAGAAAAAGTTTATAATATCATAATATTTTACAGCAAAGCGTACGGAAAGACAAACAGTTACCTCATGTTGACGCGAATATCAAGAAATTGTATGGAAAATGGTATGGATCATATGTAGAAATAGAGCCAATTAAAGATGATGAGGACCATGAAAGCTCGGACGAAACCGAATCTGATCAACATGAGCAGTTGCAACAGAAATGAACCTGAGATATCTAGTTTTTAAAAAATTTTAAACTGCATTCGTAATTTTCATAGCGAAAGAGTTTCAAAATAAAGCCAAAGTTGGAGTTTTTTATCTTACTCTTTTCATAATAATTTATTTTATTAATTGAACTGTTTGCAATAACAATTTTAGACAATGAACTACTGCCTATGGAATTTTACGAATTATTTGGAATTATATCCTTTAAAGCCCTTGGAAATACTTAACTGGTGCTTAACACAGTTCAAGTAAAAATGCAAAGTGTATAAATTAGATAATTATAAATAACAATAAATAAGCATCGTACCAGACAGCACCTCTAACATATCCTCCCAAAGAGTACAAGTTTATCATGATCCGATCACTCATACATAATTATATTTATGCAAATTACACCGCATTACGTTCGTTTCTGTACTGACAAACGAATGTGTGTAGTATTAACCATCAATCAAAGGTAATCTTTATCTTGGTACTTACATTCATTCAAGCATCTTCTAAACATAATGACTTCTGACTTTCATAAATTAATTATTAGTAACAAATACTAGAATTATTTATCGTCCTTTGGCAATTCTGTATTCGAATTGCTTCATGTTTATTTAAAAATTTAGTCGGTAGAAGCCCAGCTTGAAAATATAGGCGCTACGATCGTTAAGTCTACCTACGGTTACAATTTACAACAATACATATATATTTCAAATTCTATAACTAAAATCTACGGTTTTTGGTATTATGTATTTCAGATTATCACAACTCTGACAATTTCGAGAAAAAATATCTCATCTGGATTCAATCGTGTTACAAATAATTTCATTTCTTGTGGATTATTTCACAACTTGACAAATTCGTTTGTAAATGCTTTTCTCTGCAGAAAATTTTGAACATGATTATAAGGATTTTTATAGTGTGAACTAAACATTTTCTACAGCATATTAGGTAATTTGTACAATTTGCCACCATCATTAGTTTAACTATCAACCTTTTAATTATTATTATTATTATCTCAAAATTCTCCAAAAGGTATAGAATCCAATTAATTCATGAATCAGAACTCGACATAATCGTTGCGTAATTTCAAGAAGTCTTAATTGTATTGTAGTTAGTTTGCAGTAAACCAACATTTTTGTCGGATTACGGTCAAGTCAGAAGAGATATAACATCAATTGAATATGCAGCAATTAACCTTCAACCTTATACTGGAATGAAAACTCCCATGATTTATAAATGCGCAATTCTGATGATCACAACAATGATTGCAGTTTGCATTTTTAACTTTGCTTGCACATAATTAAATAGCAGCCTTGGTCGTGGATCATTGATCCGAAGATCTATAGTATTGCTTCTTTTAAGCTGTTTTTCTCAAAGTTACACCCTAGAAGTCTAGTCTAAAGTTATTGATTCCTTTCCTTGTACGCTGTAGGGATGCTTTCTACTTTCTTTCTACCATACCAAACCTTTACTTTAACGCTAACGAAGTGGTATCTATTCTAGGCTTACTTATTATAAACTACACAGAACTTTGATATGATTAAATGAGACAGGATTAGAAAGTGCTTTTATCTAGTGAACATCACAGTTATGTAACACGTTTTGGTTAGACAGAACTAACGCAGGTACTACAAAGCAAAACAGTTCATTTCCTTAATTGTAACAAAATGAAACGTAAGCCGTTTGCTATCACAAACTACAAAATGAAACAAAATACACAAAAATTGATCTCAATACGAAAATTACCCCCATTTACAGTGAAAAAATAACAAAACTAAACACATAGTTGGTAAAAAAGGAACATACAATACTCATAGTACAAACTGGAATTGCTAATAAAGCTAGCTACCTGATCACACTAACACAACCACAGACAAACAAAAATAATACATTTTTTAGTTTCGATTGTTCATATTTTAAAGCTTCATTTTTATCCCAACTTCTTAAACAAACCACAAGAAGAATTATTGTATACAGCAGAATAGCAGTTGCTTGCTTGTTTTCTTCACGTTAACGCTTTGTTCTATACAAATTTATATTTCACTGTCACCAAATGTGTCACTTTCCCTGAAGAAATCTTTCCTACAACATTGTCTCCTCCAACTGCTGGTTATCACCAAGTTGGCAAATTAAATCATAACTTCATAATGCGTGACGCGTGTTCTCTTTGGTGTCACTGCGAAAGTAGTAGTAGTCTTTGTTTCCCCACACAAGCCGTGCTTCCATTAGATCTTGGGACTGAAGAGTTGTGGAATAGTACCACAAATACATACTCATGATCACCGACCAAGTTCTTAAAGGGCCTAGAAAGAGGGCCATTGTGCCATAGGCCAGCCAAAAATAGTAGGCAAATAATACTTGCGTACAAAGGAGCACAACACAGGGCAGGTTGTTCATTACTGTTTTTGAATATATGGAGCAATTTGCTGGGTCGACTTGACAAACATTTCGGAACCTACATATTACACATTAATTATTACATTCAAACAAAACTGACCATTATATTTTACAAAAGTTTTTGTAATTTTAAAAATAAAAAACGCTACCTATAATCAGCGCAATGCCCCACCACAAGTATTAATGGAATATGGAACCAAAAGATCTATAAAAGGATGGAAACCAAGTTTATAAAAATTCAAGAATATAACCCTTTGACTTTAATGAAATGTAAAAATATAATAACAATAAACGAAGGACACATTACCTGCAAACAACCATAAAAGTATGAAAAAGCACCAGGGAGAATCGTTCCCTTTACGTAGGTTCCCCAAGCAAATGCAGCACCGATATGATCGTCGATGATTTCACCAATGAACCATGGACCTAAACAATAAACCGCGCATAGTTAGTACATGCTACTCTATTTTTATCTTTAAACGCTTTTAAAGGGTTGTACTTACCCACAGTCAAATATATTGGATACAAGACTACTGGGTAAAAAAGTTTATTTACAGTAGTAAGTATCCACAACTTTCGAACAATGGAGCTAAATTTCATGCCAGAAAAATCTGGCTTGTCAATTCGATTAGCTAGATAGTAAGGTAAGTAAGACAAATCGTCATTTCACTATTGAACATTTTAATGAAAATTCAACAGTCAAGTTATTGAAGCCATACCTCTGACAAGAATATGTATAATTCTAAGAAACACTAATGGAAGCACTGAGACGAGAACAAGAAGTATAAAGACGTTGTAGAACTGTAGAAAAAAACAAAGGCTAGCAAACTCTTCTTTCAAAAGTTGTTAATTCTCAGTGTCAAAATTACTTACAATTGAAGTGGCATCCATCATAAGTGTAATCCTTGGAAGAAGTCGGAATTTCTTTCGGCTGCCATCCATTGAAAAGGATTGCTTAATTTCGGCATTACGTCCGTTCTTATCCTTAGCTCTAACCTGGATAAGTATAACAAGTATAATGGAAAATAATGAAATTAATGCTGCGTGCAGTAAAAAGTATTCTAATATGGAAATAATTCAACGTACATAAACCACATGCATCCCAGTAGAGTATGACCTGGGATCCCATTTAGCAACAAACAACGGTCCTTGTATACTTTGACACGTCATCCATTCTCCATCATCCAACTTAACCTCAACAGTATCAATTGGTGATGGTGAAAATACCAACATTCGAATATGCGTTGAGTTAGCTATGCTATTGACTGGTTCCTTATGAGGAAGACCGAATTCTGCGGCCTTTGGGTTTGTGACTAGAATTACGGGCCACTGATCATGAGAGACATCAGTGAATGAAAATAGGCCGTGATCAAAAGCTGCTAGGCGGTATCTGTAGAACAAAAAAAACAAATACATCTACATGGTCTATCTAACTACTTAATTCATGACAAATATCTCGACTCAGACTGTGAAATAGAAAGTTGCTTAAGTTGCTTACAATCTATTATCTTTCCAATCTCCAAGTTCTAATTCTAAAACACCACTATGTTGCAATGTATACATATTAGGAACTGTTCCTCCAAGAGTGTGCAAGTGTCCACACATATATGCAAATCCACTTTTCATCAGTTTTCGAAACCCAGGCTCCGGTGAAATTATGCAGGAAGATGGGTAATGCCCAAACCAAATTGTCGCATTGCTACTACGACTATCTTTTTCAAATTTCTCCAATAGCTCATACTGATCAGAAGTTAGCGTTCCGATAAAATTGAAAGGTCGTCTAGGGCCAGGCTCTAAACAGGCGTCGACAGCTATAAAAGAATATTTATCTTGTCCTTTCTCTATAGTGTACATATAGGATCTTAAATGACGTTTCCCTTGTATAGAATATTTATGAAAGTAGCTGGTTGTACTGTTGACTCCCGGAACGTTAAAGTTATCTGTTCAAATACAAGAATATTTATTAAAATTTAGCATTTAAGAATACATAGTTGAAATACACTTGACACTTCCGAACAGAAAGCCGAACTTACCGTGATTCCCACGAATGTCTAACCATAAAGTACGCTCTGATACTTTTGTCTTGTCAAGAATATCGCCGTAATACTCCCATTCTTTCAAGAATTGTCGCGAACCTGTCATATCTGTAGTTTTAGCATCTGCTAAGTCACCTGCGTACAAATGAGAAAGTCATTCAGCTGAATACTAGGAAAGGAAACAATATGATTTCAAATATATGTATTTTAATACCTGATGCCAATACAACTTCCGGTTTGATGACATCAATTGTCGTATTACAGAACTCTTGAAACTGGTCGATTCTTCTGGGATCGTGAAATATACTAATATGTAAATCTGAAATCTGTAAAAAACAAGAAGAAGTTCATCACGTAAATTATGCAAAGGTAAAAATCAGCAACCAATTACAAAAAGAAAGTAGTTTGTTTGTTAGTTTGTAATTACTTGTAAAAACCACATAATATGGTCTGGAGACTCTCCGATGACCATTCCAGGATTTTGAACTGGTGCCAACACTTCATTAGACCGTTCATTTTGATTATTATTATTATTCTTCCTGTAAGACTGGAAATCGTAGTTTACTGTGATTAGACTGACAATCCTGGTTATCACAACGGCGACAATGACTATGGAAAGCAATCCAAGGATAGTTATCCTGGACATGCGCATTCTAAATGTTACTTTTTCGAGATAAACTCCACAAGAATATTTGGAGACAGCAAATCTTTCCTACCCTATACCGTTCCAATTTAACTGAAATCTGCTAGTTTCACTGTATTTGGTAGCAACCATTAGTTTTGCACCTTAATCTTTGTAGCTCGTCAGTTAATAAATTAAAGCACAACAAAGAACAAAGCTAAATATCATCGTGCAAGTGCAGAAAAATCATAATACTTAATTCATAGCTGAAGTTTACAACTAACTAAACCTTCTTAAACCAACATAAAAACTCCTCAAATATACTTGCATTCTTTCTGCAATGAATAATTTTAGCCTACCAAAATGTCAATGGATATTTGTGATCAAAGTTGAGATGAGATGAGATGATATCACATCTTTTTACTTTGTTTCCATACCCCTAGAGCCTTTCTTGAACTAGTAAAATGACCGGGTATAATATATCCTCAAAGCACATGTATTAGTTCTACAACTTGCGAACTAAGCAACTATCTGATAGAGAGAGATCTGTCTAATTTAGTCTATTTCCCTTTGAAAAACTGGAAACTTGTTGGCACTGGTGGGATATTGAACAGCCTGAAAGACTAACTAACTGAAGCCCTTGTCCTTTAATCCTTTCCTGCAAGAGTCGGATATAAAAAAAACATTTCTTTAAAATAAATTTTACTTTTCAAATGCAAATGTGAAAAAGAACAATAAATGCATACGTTTCAAAAACCATAGTCTGTGATTTAAATTGAACACCCATTCAGTAGTTGATTCTTCATAATTCTTGATCCAAATTGGCCCTGGTCACTAAATGACGGATTTTAAAAATCCAATCCAGTCCAGTATTGTTTAAATCAGTCAAAGGTCACAGGTCAATATTCTCAATGTTCCAACTCCAGTTTCTCACAACTATTCCTAAGTAAAATGACCACATTTACGATCCAAAATTAATTCTCCAAAAATTGTTGCATTATTGCTTATCATCTACGAGCTTATCGATCAGCTTTGGTTAAGAACTTACCTTGTACGAGAACCTGAAGCAAGAAATGCTTTCATTTCACATAAATTTCATCGAAAGCCATATATATTCAAACGTTTTAAAACTTAGAAACACAGCAACTGCTACTACACGCTATATAACAAACAAGTTGGTAAACACACACAGATCAATACTGAAATGTATACATATAACATACACAAAGATAAGGATAACACCTTTATTTCTGGGTCAGAAAGGAAGGAGTAGAAAAAGAAGAACTCCAGTCATTCTCGATTAACATCAATAACATCATCATCCTCTGAAAAATTGAGCCTGGAAATTCGTGCCTGGAATTCAAGATGCCCCTGCTGCTCTGTCATCTCCAAAATCAAGGTATTCACATCCACATCTTCGGATCTCATCATCATTTTTATCAAATACCACGTAAGCATATTATATACAGGTAGACCACCCACCAATATCTTTGTCTACGTCGTATGATTCGTATTGATTGTAAATGGGATGGGTTTATTTTGTTTGGTTTAAACAAACACGCAAAATAAATAAATACATTAGATGACAAGTGGCATTATGCACTTAACAATTCAATTAGCCCGAGGCTTATTTCGTTTGTATTACCATCGGCTATTTATTCCGCATACAGACTTATCATCAATTAGGATCATGATGATAGATAGTAGTTTACATAAATTATTTGTATTGTTTTTGGTGATGTATTAGTACAAATCACCGGAGATGAGTGTGTAGAGTGTATTTGTACACTATACAAAGTTATCTTAAATGATATACATGTAGCTTTTAGCTCCTCAGCAATTATTATTTGTAACACAGAAAAGAGATAACTGATTACATTCTTCATTATTGCAAAGATCAGTTTACTTACATAATTCCCGTTTTAGACTTCAACACAAAACGCAGTCAATTGACAAATGTTGAAGTTGAAGGTACTTTCTTTTTGCTTTAGAGGAGAAAGTTATAATAGCAAATGTACATAAAACCAGTCTAAAGAGCTCATAATATTTCTTCTAATCATCTTAAAATTCAGTTCAAAATTTTTTTGTTACAAACTTTGGATCGAGATGAAGGGAATTTCACACCACGAGAATTTACGAGATGCACATTATATCACAAACAATATATTAGAGAACAAAATATTATGTGTGTAGCTAATTATACACAAAGAGAAAGCTTACTTTCCTTATTGCCTATATTTAGAGCTTGAACCTTTCTTGCCTTACTTAATATTAGGATCGTCCCACAAAAAGACTTTTTTTTTTGTACAAGACCAACTTTCACTTTTTACAGCTTCGGCTATAGAAAGCATATACATATTATAACAGTAGTATTATGCACCGTATTTTAGGCAAACAGTAAATCCATAGCCGATGTCTTATCTCAACTTTTATGGAATTAAAAACTGTTTCTTATTATGGGGTGGTACTAAAAAGGTACTTATATAATATAGGTATTTTGCCTATTTTGGGTGTTATCATTCATTGATATTTTTATACTGGATATTTTTACAAAGATTTTTGTTTAAAGTTTAGACTCTAATGTTTAGAGTTAATCTAATAATCCTTTCCTTAATAATACAATGCTAATCGCTTTAGATTGTACATATATAATATAAAAAGACTTTCGGATTATTACGCATTACATAATAAAATCTTTTCACACTGAAAAGTTTAGTTTAAACTATAAATTACCTATATATTAAAACTACCAAGGTACTACGTGATGTATCATGCACATTCATTAGAACCTCATAATTATATATCATCAAGATTGAACATTCAGTGTAGTAATTACATAAAGAATGTTTTTGTAGACTGCTCGAACAATCGACTAATTAATCATTAGAGTAAACCGTGATACTTATTTTTTAAAGTTTTTGTAACCTTCAGTAATATTGAATTTGTTGAACTGTTTCTTAAAATTACACACTGGTATAATATGGTAGGTAGGCAGAGGGATGCATGTTTTTTTGGGTAAGAAATAATAAGAAACAAGTTCGTTGATTATTATTTGTTAATGAACTATATCAGTCTACGGACGAAGATAGCGGGGTGTCATGTCTGAGTTCCCGCTTCTTAAGACGACTAGAAGCGTTTCCAAAAGGGTGACCGAGTCCAACAATACTTGACGAACTGGTGTAGCCATGATCCTCATCATCAGCGTCGGCATCCAAGGAGGACGCAGAACCTTCGCTGTTTGCACGTTCTCTGGCTTTCTTTTTATTCTTGTTTTTGCGCTGATTCTTCTTCTTTTGCCCAAGAATGGAGGAGTTGCTGCGATAAAGCTGGCGCTGAACGGAGTCGCTGAAACGAACACTTTTCTCGTGGGTGGGAGATGCACTGAGGACTTCGTCGCTTTCCACTTCCTCATTGAGGCTTTCGAGGGATATCGATTCATCCTATGAGTAAAAATCTTGTATGAATTTCTGTGGAACTCTTTTTAACTATTTTTTTATGATAAGCTTCAAAAATGCATACCTTTCCGGTACGGAGGAGAGTCATTTTGTCTACAAAGCTTTCCGAGAGACTTCGTACTCTTCCTTCTTTCCTTTTTAATATGCCTTTTATGGTGTGCTCATTATTGGCCCATGTAGATATCACCTATGATCATTTTTTTTACAAAATTAACCGGTTTTCTAATGAATTTGTGAATGGAAAGCAAAGCCATAAGTCATAATTTTGTTCGCAAGTATTTACCTCGACCGGTTTTCCGGGGAGAAAGCATGCATCTCCAGCTCCGCCGAGGTCTTTGAAAGTTTCATCATCATTTTCATCCAGATCAACTTCACCTTCCCCTCTCAGATACGATCCCTCTTTGACCTCGGATGAAGGTAATACTTTAGGCTTTTCACTTTTCTTATGCACAACTCGCAAGGTCACGGAAAGCTTCCGCTTATCCTTATCGAAAGTGGCTTTTGCAGAGTCTCCATGAACCTGGTAAGGCAGTTTAAGTTTCAACTTATATCTAGCCCGAAGCTCTGATTTGAGCTCAAAAAACAATCCTCCATCAACAACATCAGCATCCAAAGTCGAAGAATCGCGAAGAAGGGGGAGATCAATAGTGAGAATCAGTTCATCCGGTATGGTTTTGCCAACTTTCCGATTGTCTAAGCTGTAATCTTGCATATCAATGTGGGAGCGGTACTTTATGGAATATCTTGGCTCTGTCCAGGACTCATCATCATCCCCTTCATTACCATCGCTGATGCTGCGTGCCAACTTTGGCTTTTCCTTTGCTCCAGCAGAAGCAAAGTTTTTCTTTGACTTTTCTACGGGAATGGGAGAAGAGGCCTTTGGGGTCTCCTTTTTAGCACCATTGCTAGTAGTTCCATTGCACTCTTTTAATGCTTCCGGTTTTTGTTCCCGTTTTAAGGGAGTCGTGCGCTGGGGTGGCAGCTCATTTTTAGCAGCGATGGGATCAATGACAGGAGGCAGAGTTCCGCCCATTTTGTATTTAATGGCAGTGGCACGAGCCAAACCCTTATACCTATGATCCATAAGCATTTTAAAATGCTGCTTATCTTATTACCCCAAGATCGTTGGAAATTAAAAGTAAGCGTCACTCGGCATCTTACCTGAGTTTCGGCTTTTTAACATTATTTCTATCCAGAGTCACGTTGAAACTCTTTTCTACAGATTCAATGGCAGTGGTCTCCAGCTTATCACGCAGTAACGACTCTTTTCTCGCCATTGCGAGAGTGTCCGGGTGGAATATGACATCATAGACGATACAGAAGGAACCAGATTTATCAACATCTTCACGTGGTGGACTTTGGGCGTATGGAATGGACCACATGTTCCCCTTCCTATTAAATATTATGACATTATCATTAGCATGTAACATCCTGTCACATTGAGAATTGTTCTAATCATACATTTTAAAAATGTCAACAACTTTCTCCTTACTCGTCATTTTTCGTAACAGATTGGAAAGATGCCCGTTTAATCAGTGGGTTTGAGCAAATATTTATGAATCCTTTCTTTTCTCCATTTACACTGGACTTGAGGACGTAACCCGGCACAGGATTTATGAAATGGACTATGTTACCACGCTCCAGTTCCAGTTGTCGCATTTCCCTTTGGTACGTTGCCTGCGTCTCGGGGTCCTTCAATACAGACAATACAGAAGTACTTAATAACCTGTATTCCGCGATATTCAGCATATTTAAGTAATCACACTAGCGCATACCTGCATCTCCTCCACATATTCAACGAAAAGTTTACGAAATCCTTCATCTTTGAAAGCCTCAGTTATTTTATCCAGTTCAGAACGGGTCATGCAAAAATCATCCTTGTCTGGATCATTATCGGGTGGGAACAGAATGTCAGAAAAATCATTACACTCTTGTTCATTCTGTGTCATGTCTTGATAACTTTAAAATAGCTCCAGTAAGTTCTGCAACAAAAACACAAACAGAATATTATATCTATTTATTGATGATGGAGAAAGTAACTTGGTTTTGATTTAACACTCTTGACAGCTTCAAATCTATTTTGATGCGAAATGCCGACACAGCAATCTGCTGAGCTAGAATCTGAAATGACGAGTGTGCACTATATCCTTGCGAGTTTCAGATATGAGCATAAACCATGCATCATTGCAATTCATGACCTTTCCGCAAATAATGCTTGCCTGACCTTCAATAAACGAATGTCCTCAAACTGACCTCTCAAACAAATTGCTGACAATGTCAACCAAAACTGAAAACTTTTCCAGTGTCTATTTCACTTTAGACCTTGAGCAAAGAGTGTCTGTATCATTTCACAGAATCTTGTTCTTTCTTTGAGACGAATTTCAGCTCAGTAACAGCATTGTCAGCAAACTTTTATGCAGACTCATCATCCGTATTATTAAATCAATATACAGACATTTTCCATTATGTCTTGTTCTAAAACAAAATATTTATCAAACTTTTTTTTTCTCCAGTGGAAAGTACATAACAACAAGAAGCGTCTTCTCGTTGTTCATCTCTGCTTGCCCTTAAATGCACCTTATCTTGCGTGCTCCATGCATATTCCAAAAAATATGTACATTCGGTAGAGCCGCAACGCAATATGTACATACATACATAGCTTAACCGATCTACTTTTTTGAGAATGAAAAAAATCAATACTTAATCCAGATAACAGCTATGAAATCCAGGTCACTTCCCCAACCAAATGGTTGGACAAGAATTAAGAGCAATTGGTGAACTCACCTTATGCGCAGATAAGTAGAAAATATGAGTTTGAAAATTAGTTAACGCCGATGAGCCAAGAAGGATGGTTACACACACTGTGTGAGAATACTTATGTAAAACGAACAAAACTTGGCCCGGATTCCCTTTCGTGAGTGAGTTGCTGTTGTGTGTATGCTTTTGGTTGGTTACATTGCATTGGGACGAGAAGAGGATGAGGAGCTTTTTACATGCATAAAAAACACACGTATACACAAAGTGGAACCTTCAGCTGTATTGATGTTGTTCTCTTCTTCTGGTGTTGCCTGCAGAATATGCGCATTTCAACTTGGCTATATCAGTCAATGTTCATAGGCCTTGTTGCTATTGTGTATCTTCATCGTTCATGCCTATAGGAGATAAAGGGATGGAGTGGTGGAGGAAAACTTTTTATATATAGGTATAAAAAAGTTACCCTCTATTACAGCCCATGTTCATTAACTGCATTATAAGTATGCAGATGCCTAAAACACGTATGAAAACCATGCTCGGCTCAAAAGTGTTTTAATGTACTTAGAGGTATATATTTGGGTTCTATCTGGTTTTGCTGAGTTCTTTAAGCACAGAAATGTCTAGAATAACCGAGAGGAGAATGACGATGATGATAATGATTATAGCTTGTATGCAAGAACAATGCCAAAATGAACATGACGAAGTTAGAGTTTGTGATATGAGGATGACGGATATTAAGCAGATATTGCTTTATGACAATGATGGCACAATTCGGATAGAAATGGAGTGCGAATGAACAATATATCATCATCCTAATCATATAAATTGGGATAATGAGACTGGTTTGGGTTTGAGGATATTTTTGCATACAAAAGCAATGCAATTGTCATCATCATCGTCATCTCCATAAGAGCTTTTGTAGTTGGCCTAATAAAGATGCCATTTTTGCAGTATTGAGCTGCAATTGCAGCACAGTGCACTTTTTGATTGTACCGTGGCTATAAAAAATAATCCCGTTTTGTATTTTTGCGACCGTATGCATCTACTTTATAAATTGCATTTTTAAAAGTAGAAGGATGATGATGATATGATGTCGATGATGATCATGTTGCTAACTGTGTATTCATCCACATATCCGCAGAGATGTTATTATTGTAAAATTGCAATATACTAAATCGTGATGTACGATACTTGTTTAACAGTAAAGAACAATGATTTTTATGTACAAGTTTAGTTGTGTGAGAAAATGTGTGTCCTTCCATTTTTGCTGAGGGCTTTATTCTTCGAGTTCGAGCAACTGCAGTTCATTGTACGTTTTACTAGTCATGGCCGGTCATGTTCCTTTTCCTTCATTGTTGCGATTCTCTGAGGTGAACGCGTAATTTTGGTGCCTCGCTTGCTATTAGGCACCAAGGATTCTTCAACTTAACTTAAGTAGGTACATGTAGGTACAAAGAATGGTGGCCTATCTGACTATATGCACGTGCGTATTTTTGAAAGGACACGTTAAACATTTCCATCAAGATTTTAAGTACAATTGATCATGTCATAATGAACATTTGCCACTCTTTGAATTGGCGAACGTTGAACTCTGAAGGAATTGGAGTAAGGTGTTATAAAAGCATTTGCACAAATTGTATACATTCACGTAGCATCATTCTCTACTTTTTGCAGTGAATAACTTTTTAGGATCATGAGTTACGTATGTAGGAGTGACATTTCACTAATCACAGTAGTTGGAATATTACAAAATATCACAAAATCTGAAAAAGATACGCTTCTTGGAGTGCAGTAATAATGATTGAAGCAAAGCATTTATTGCAAGAAGAAGAAGTGCACTTTTTATGCATAATGTTCTGTTTAACAGCGTAACAACTTTTAAGCATAACCGGCCGGCTGCAACCATACCAAGCCACCCAGATGCAATGATAGCAAATCAGGTTTCATCATTTATGATTCTGTAGCAGATACAGAATTTTATGGCTTTATGCAGTTTTCTTCTTGCATGTAGGCTTATCAAAATTATGTTGTAGCTCAATTATCAAAGTAAATAGTTGCAGAAAATATTATAGACAAGTAACACTTTGCTAGCAAAATATAAATCCGTAAACATCATCAAAATCTAATCAAATTTTCAAATGTCATGTCATGGTGGACACGCAAAGTTAAGCTTGTAAGTGTTAATTCATGTATTGCACTATGCAAACTGTATAGGCAAGAGAGTTTGTACAGATAAGCAAATAGAGGGATCACATTATGATGACGCACTAGGATTTAACTAATATACGTGTATTTTACTTTTGTAAACATCAAAGTGTTTTTAGAAGGATGGAATGATCATTGCAAGATTGGAGACTAAATGAAGGACATGCAAGTTATCACCACTCGCACGTAGGTCACAATGTCACACGGTGATATTGATATGCTCCATTGATTCTTGCATCTTCCTTGGCTTCCAGTATGAAATTAATGAAATGTGTGTAGTGTGTGTGTTTGTCAGATCAGCTCAAAGCTCAAGCAATATAATACGATGCGATACTACTCGTTCAACATTTGAAGTTGTGTATACAATACTCGGTGTCAGTTCAATTGGCAAAGACATGCTCAGTGTTTACTTGCTTCAGAACATGGGATAACGAACACTAAAAATAAGTCGGTGTTTTGTTTTTGACGCAAGATTCCAAGGTCCATTGCAACAGTCCGGACCAAACAAAATGTTGCGGTCTATGAGAATCATGATGCATACTAATACTAACTACTTCCACATCAAAAGTGTAGATATATATACCTATAATTCTGCCTACCTATAGCTTTTTAAGCAAAGAATGAATGGAAGAAAAGAGAATAGTATTCTGAAATCCATATAATATTGCAAACATTATTATTAACAGGCGGTTTGGCTTCATACATGCAGCCATTTATTCAAGTGTTCAACGATAGCCAAGTAGTCATTGGTTCACGAAAGTCATTCATCCATTTAACATTTTGAAGAACTTTGTCAAGCGTTTTATTAAGACCTCCCTTGAATACATCTTGGGTGTCTCGAACAAATGCTTCAAACTGCAAAGTATTGAACAAAATCACTTGTTATCACGAGCCAATTCATCGGTCTATGAAAATTAAACTTTTCCCGTTTTTTTCAATAATTATTTGTTACGCTACCTTCGAAGCATCTTCTTCAGTTCCTAAAATACCGGAAACGCGATCCAGAATTTCAATTAGACTGTCCGATGAATTATTATAATAGTCCAAAAATATCTTTGGAGATTTTTTCATCATCGCTAGAAGATGATTTCGGCCATCAGCGCTTTCAAGCATTCCTTGGAGTACTGGAACGCTGTCAACATGCTCAATACCATCAGGTTCCGGTTCCAACACAAATGATAGCAGGCTGTTATTCAGATTTAAATATTTTTAGCATCTTGCAAATTAAACTTCATTTATAGTCATTTGATAAGGAAATGTGTATTACGATCGGAGCAAGTGTGAGTCATGAGTACATGCTAAACCTGCACTCATTCTTGACTTTTGTTGTCGATTATTCGTCGCCTTATACTTCTTATATAGAAAGTTGAACGCGGCATAGCCTCCAAAATCCACCATTTTGCAGTAAAATGTGTACTGGTCGTCAATTGGAACTCTATATATTCCAATAAAAATTGTACAAATTAAACTAACCTAGGTTCACATCACGCTTGAGTACTCTTTGCTATTAAGACTCACGGATTAACATCCGGACGCATTGCCCACAGCTCGTAATATTTCAAAGTGATCTCCCGACACGATGTCGAGTTGAGTGCGCAACACCATTCATGAAGATCACTTCTTAAGATTTTGTTTGCCGAACCGTTCCCAGTTACCAATTTCAGGGCTGACTGGATACGAGGAAGAAGGTAGCCCTTTAGTAACAGAATAAGACGTTCTTAAAAATACTTTTGAAATATATATAAAATGCATGTGGTAATAGATAATTTTAATTTCTCCAATTGTTCGTATTTTCATATACCTTCAGAATTTTATAATCTTGTGACCCCTCCTGGGCATAAAACCTTCTTATTTTCAAAAATTGATACAGCACAGCGCTCCATACTGTGTAGTCTGTTTCATTGTTTAGATACTTTGTAAACTGCAGTGATTTTTGAATAGGAATATATTTCTCAAATCCTGCAGTTAAATAATCATCTAGTAATCTGACACGTGCAGAAGATGGGAAAACTGAATGATTTCTTTGTAGCTGCTCCAAAATGCGAGTTGTCAACTGATTATCATAAAGTGTTCTGTAATAGCCTGTCATTCAATATTTTGGGTTACAAATTAGTGTCATTGTGAAGTTTTTGAAGTCATGTTTTAATGCGCAGTCTACATTCATAGCGACATTATTAAACTTACCTCCAGCATCGGTGTTTATCAAAACCCAGTCGTTATCATTTTTTAATGCTATGGTAGGCACACCCTCCTCTTGCAAGAGCCATAAAAAACCTCCTCTAAGGTCATTTTCCATTAAATATCTAATTGGGATATTCCACTTAAATTTTAATTCATGTGATCCATTTCTTTTAATAGCGTTTTGCCACGTCTCCTAAATTAGTAATGAATACATATTGTATTTCCTTATTAAAATTATGGAGGTTGAAAGAAAAGCACGTAATTGGATACTAAAATACCTGAGTCAGCATTACATTACTAGAACTATTCATTGCTACTCGGACCAATGGAAATCCTGGTTGCAAAGTCCATGAATGCATGATCTCAGCCACCGATAAAGGAAGTTGAAGATCAGAGTCGATGGCAGCCGAAGTCATTTCTGAGAAGAGATCATCTTGTTCGGCTACATCTTCACGTCTATTTAAATCATGGACATTTTAACTTTTTATGGCATATAATTTGAGGATGAGAAAGAGTGACAGGCCAAAAAATTATTTGCTTTAATACAACTGTGTGTGGTAGCTTTTTATTCCGTTGGTAAACGTTTCTTCACCCAAAAATGACTCCATCATACGTATGATCGCTGCTCCTTTACTGTAAGTGATCTTGACAATATTTTCTTTAATCTGTTCCGGAGTATAAGCTTCATTATGGACGGGTTGAGTTCCATCATCGTACTTAAGAATAGCATTTGTGGCTCCGTGGACAAAGTAATTTTTTGCCTCAAAATCAGGCCAAAGTGCTTGCAACCCTTGAGTTGATGCGTATGTTGCAAATCCCTCGTTGAGCCAAAAGTCTACCAATACCGCCATGATTCTTATAAATCAAACCATAATGTGAATTTACTTTATTCTGCTTTAAATTGTATTTGAGTTCTTACCTGACCACCCTGTTAAATAAAGTAAGCCTTTCATATTAATTTGTCGAACTATTTTTATTAAAATGTTAGTTTCAAACATTTACGTACATTTGCAGGTCACCGAATTGCCAAACCACTGATGGCTTATTTCATGTGCCATTATGCCATAATTTCGTCGCAAATCAGTTGTTAGTGTGTCTCCCTCAAAATAGAGAAGCAGTGCTTGTCTTCAATGTAAAAAAATAAGTTCAAACTAAAAATTATTTTCAATTTAGTTAATGCTATTGTCTCGTATGATTTTCTTTACGAGTATGTAATCAGTCCATAGTTTTCCATTGCGCCTTTTTTATCCGGGACGGAAATTGAGTCAAGCTTTGGCATACCGTATGGTACGCCATATTTTGTTTCATAATATTGCATTAGCTTAGCTGATGAATCTGCAGCTAATTGGGTGTTTCGGTTATTCACAAATTGCTTGGCTGCGTAAACCTTTAAAATTTTCACCAGTTTACTTACTGGTATTTTATGCAGAGTCTGTGGTGTGGTGACACAAAAATTTACGAAATAACTTACGCGAACTGGTAAACGATACAAGCCTTTTGTGGCTTCACTAAATACATAATCTGCTATTCCCATCGCCAATGAATACGACGGCATCTTTGCAGTTGTTTTAAAAGTATCCCAAAACCATCCAGGATTTTCATCACTGCAATCCAAACCAAATCAATCAATAAGCTAAGCTAACACAATAAGTGGAGACCATTTTGTTTATCATACTCTGCCTCAGTTTTTTCCAACGGTCCATTTGATAATGCTGTATAGTTTTCCGTTCTTCCGATGACCACATCAAACGTGGTTTTGAACAGTGGCTCATCCCAGCAAGGTAGTAATGTTCTGGCTCTTGTTGCCTGGAGTTGGGTGATTGCAATTAACCTGTAGCATTAATTAATTTGTTGATATCAGATTATGGTTTTAATCTGTGCGAACTTGCATTAAAATAGTTTGTAATGGGAATCGATATTTTGATATAGACATACTTGGTCTCGTTTTTTGTAGGGTCAAAAAATTTATTAGTATACATTCCAAGTCCATTTGAGCTGTAGGTTGGACTAATGAATGCGGTGTAGTTTATTGAAATATCGTAGGTTTGATTTCGTTTGATTAGTGATTTCAAATGAATGAAAATGAAGTCTCTTTCGTCATCATACTCTACATTCATTACACGGATTGTTTCATTTTCATTAGTTTTTGAGTTTATCTAGAAAGTTGGGGTAATGTGATATTTCAATGTTTCAGGTATAAAAACTATTAAATGAGTTTTGTAAATAAGTTAAGAAGCTTCTTACTGTTCTTACATGAATAGTAGATTCGTTAATTTCAAGGTATCGCTTGTGCAGAACAATTATATTTGTAGATTGAATGCACAAAGCAGTAACTCTCACAAATCCCTGTATAGTATATATCATCTCCATTCTTGGAAATTCGTTGTCGAATAACGGTCTGACTTTGAGAAAGTAGTGTAGAGGTTTAATTGTATTTGGGAGCCTGTAGTTAAGTCCCGGTTTTTTTGACACACCATATTCGGCAGGTAATGTGTCAATGTTGCTTGCAAAGAGAAACTCTGGAAATGATTCTAGATAGTGCGGAGGAATCGCCTCCGCAATGTGAATAGAACAAATCAATAGAAGAATTATTAACATCTTAATTTTGTAGCCAATTTGACCGACAGTCTCAGTCACAGCTACTGTAGTGAAACGAGGTAAACTTGAGTTGAGTAAAACTTTAAAGAAATGCTTGGAAAGCGTTTATGTGCACTTAATAAACTATTCAATATGCACCAACACCATCTAATTCCTGAATACATTTTGACAAAATGAAAAAGGAAATTATGTATTAAGATTGAAACAAAACAAAATAGTGAAATTATTATGTATGTCCCTGAATGTTCACTCTTGTCTGATAGGTATTGTGTCTCAAGTTTTGGCAATTAGTAATGCACATGTACCAACGTTGGCCTTGCACAGGCACAACAATAGTCATTTTGTAATTTTAATATTTTTGTTTGCATTTGTTCGATTATTAAAAGTCTTTAAGAACTGCCAAATTATTTTTATAAGAATGTCAACATTCATAAAATTAAATCCTGAAGTTGTTCCACGGCTTCATTGCTTATATTGTTGGCTTATAAAACTTGCCGTTCTCGTAGATAAGAAAGACTTGAACTTGTAGACTGGATTGATTAATTTGTTGGAACAATCTACTAGATCACATAGTGCGTGTATGAAACAAATTTTTTTCTGTAACAAGATCATCGTTACTGAAAAATAAGATTTACCATACTGATTTTATGAATAAAAACATATTTATTAAAACTGCAAAAATGCCATTTTTATGAGCAGAGCAAACGCGAGTTGCTTATTGTTTATCATGATTCAAACAAACATTATTTATCATTTGCGCTCTAAGAATTGTATGAGATATGCATTAATTAATATTCATTCATCATTAGAGAGAATCCTTCTGTTATGTCCACTTTCGTTTTTAATAATACCAAGTTATAGCAATTGTAGCATGTTTGTCTTATAGTGCCCCAGACCGGATGTTGTGTGATATAATACGGTTACTCAATACCGGCGAGACAGCAAAGCTATTTAGAAAAATGGAAATTGGTTTCAAAAAGTATAATTAACATTTTCAGGTTGAACATTACGAATGAGCAAAATACCCGAGTAGAAGACAATTAATATTGTCAGTTGTCGGTCCACACGCCACGTGTCAAACTGCTCGAGTCTCTTTCAAACGTGCTGTAAGTGCTCCACAAACAATTATATAGTAATTTGCAGCAATTTATTATGGCTGCAGCTAAGGATTTTGTGCATCTCCTTATTTGGATTATTACAGTAACTCTCATATATAATAATTCAAAATGTGAAGCAATAGGTAAATTGAAAAAGACCCTATTACAAGCTGATTATGCATTCGACCCGTCGCAGTACATATCAGGATTCAGTTCGTGTATCATTCGACTAATAAATTTTCGACATTCTAACATTCTCCCTGTCATACTTCCCATAATCATAATAAAAGATTTCGTAGTTTTTATCAAGAAAACCGAGTTCGGTTGGAGCTACTACGAACACGCCGTAAATGAAGCAACTCTACCGTTCCACACCAATTTCTCTCGTAAGATTAACTGTCTCGCAAATTTGTATCTGCATCCCCCGAAAAATATTCAGCAAATCAACCTTGTTACCGGAATGGAAACAATTTTCAGGAAAACAGCTTGGTTGTCGGTGGGGTTCGATATTCGAAAAACTGTTCCTCAAATGTTAGCATCTCAAGTATATTCGCTAGTTGTTACCGACATAACCAGACTTGATACCTTCATACAACAATGGAATCGAGCTATTCAGTACACAAGACAGGCATCTCACAGAGTGCTAAACTTAAACTATCAAGATCAGATTGTGAAGGATATCGTCATTCACGAAAATCCTAGTTCTCCCTTTTCAAAACTTTACGTCATTTGCAGCGCGTGTGAAGGATATACTTACCCCAACTCATTATACAATCAATTTTTCCTTCGTCTTATTGAAATACCCAAACAGCTCATATCAAATCTATCATGGCCATTTTCAACTCACTCAATTTGGAATGATGTTTGGTTGAGCTTGATCATGCAACAACTTTCAAGGACTTGGTGGATCCAGGATTTAGATCTTTCAATGTATCTCTACGTTCCAGATGGCATGCTACAAGAAGCTAATAATTTGAGCCCAAAAAAATTTTATGGTAGTTTGTCACTTGATGCAATTCTACTGAAAATAGTATATCCAAATGTGTCCTCCACCTACAAAGGCAAAAATCCTTTGACCAAACAAGACATGTGGGACCAAGGAGCTAATGCAGGTGGTCAGATTCCTAGTGTAAGCTTCAACATGTTGATGGAAACAAATGCGCTGTTTTTGGTAACTTCCGATGATTATATGGGGTTTACAACTTGTGACGGGGCAAAGGGTTATGAAGGGATATCAATCAATGGTTTCATTTCCAGCTACACTTGGCAAGCATGGGTTGGGATTGGAGTATGTATTGTTGCAGAAATAGTTGTAGGGATTTTTATATATAAGGACATTGGTGGACTAGAAGATAAGTTCAATTTTGCTTTCTGTACCATTACATCACTAGTGGGTCAGTCTGGAAATATGATGGTGAATCCTCTAAGGATATCCGCGTTATATTGGACATTATCAATGTGGCTTTTAATGGGAGTCGTTCTAACCAATGCATATTTGGGTAAGAACATTGAGGATTTAACAACACCTCCCAAATTCCTCTTGTTAGAAACATTTAGCGAGCTCCTTGAAAGAAATTTTACAATTTATGGGGATATCAAGTCTGACTGTCAGAAGGGTGAGTTTCGAATGTGGAATCCTCCTCAACTTTGTCTAAACTTCCCATATCATTCAAGGTCAAATACGAGTACACTCTACCAAACTTTACGCCTTCCTGAAGCTTATCTGAAACAAGAGGGTTATTCGGCTGAGGAGGAAATATTGAAATGCAACAAAACTGCTTTTGTATCATGGCTGAAGTATGTGAATCCTATGGACCGGATGCTGAGAAGGGAGAGGTTTCGAGCTCATGTGGCCAAAGGGAAGAATGAAAGCATGAGGGTCGAGAAAGGATGGATAATAGCGAGTTGGGTGAATCCAGTGTGGGAAAAGCGATTGAAAATTGTGCTTGAGTCAGGATTTTATCAATTTTGGGCACGAGTAAAATATCAGTTTGAAATTTTATCAGAGAGAAATGCAACAGTTGTTCAGATGCAAAAGCTAGGAAAAGTGGCAGAGAATAGAATGAACTTTCTACCTCTTTACTACTTTCTCCTCATCTTCCACACCTTTAATATGGCGTTGTTCTGTGGAGAAATGGGAGCTAGTCTGTCGAATAGGGTAATGAGAATCAAAAACTAATATTCTTTTACTTTGTTGCATTTGTTAACTCGTTCGGCAATCAATAATTCAAAGAGGAAACAAAAAATACATAATATAACACACAAGATGCACAAAGTTAAGACGGAAGAAAGTTGTCCAACGTCCAACCCCAATGGTTTCGGTTCGTTTAATGAGTCATCTTGAAGAATTTCCGTAGAGCTCACAACTTTCACCCTGTCTTGAACTCTCTTTGCGTAACATTGCCCATGGAACTCTTTCACCCACAAAAGATCAATCCCGTTCTCGATGAATCGCAGATAAGTCTGAAAGAGTGGATACGCATGTGGAGGGTAGAATGCCCAAAACAACGGAGCTGAAGGGAACAACTTCTTCCCAAAGTGGCATTGCTTTGAAGCTATTGATTGGTCTAAACGATTATAAATCATAAAGGTGAATAGCCAAGTTCCAAAGGCAGCTACGCGAGGAGTATTGAACAACCTTTGGTTAAAGTCTGCATCCGAAAGTAGCTGATTTTGGGGTAACTTAGTCATCAAAATTGTCAGCAGGTCTTCATCCGCTGTATGAATTTTCCTCTGAACCGAATTACTAATGCTCAAACGTTGTTGTTTCCGAATATTAACAATTCCAACAGCCGTTTCAAATATGTTTGCTGCTGCATCAGTGAAAATAAATGAGTAATTTTTGGAAACGAGATCTTCAAAATCCTTAAGTTGATTAGGAGGACTTGGCTGTATGAGTAAGCTTGTTACAATTCCATTGTAGAAGTTGCTCAATATCAAACAGGCTTGTAACCAAATGACGAACAAGAACGAGCGACTTAAGGTACAATGATAACCAAAACGAGCGGTTGTGGTAACCAAAGTACATGTCAACGATAAAACAATTGATAAAAATCCGGCGACTCCTTCACCAGTTTTACAAATAAAAACTAGTGATAAAAGAAGAATTGACAAGAGGAAGAGTAACCAAACTGTCCAGTCGAAAGGTAAAAGTAGAATGGAGAAATTCCATAGCTCAATTTGACTTTTGTGTGGAGTATTACAATAAATGAAATTAAAGTTGAGTGGGGCTATCATGACGTAATAGGGGGTTTCATAGTAAATCTCACGATTTTGTAAACTTTCCAATGAATTGGAGAATATTCTTGGGTAAATTAAGGGAATAAGTCGGTTTTTATCCAGTGGAGAACTGTTATCGTCTGGATAAATTGCTGTTAAGTTGAACAAACTCACAAGTTCCGTGAAAGCTTTTCCGATTGCTACAAACGGAAACTCTACATTGTAAAAGTCTCTCATGTTCCTTCTGTAGGCAGAGCGAAGATAAGTTGGATTGCGAAGATTGGGTTGTATCAACTTTACAAACTCAGCTCCGCCTGCACTTTCACTTTCTGGGAAGGAATGAACTTTGAGCAACAATTCATGCACATTTGTTACGCTATTGCTATTGCATGTAATTACAGAAGAGTATATCCATCGGAGCGAAAATGCGCTTTGAGAAATAGCTGGACAAGACTTCATCTTTGGAAATTTTTCCAAACAGATTTTATTAACGTTTTGTAGATCACTAAAAGACATGTTGCGAACTGCTACGAGCAATTCTTTTGTAAATGTTATTAGGCTATTGCTGTCCAGTGTTATGTAGTCCTCGGAGGAGGCTATCCAAATTCTTTGGCACGTCATGTTTCCGATTGCAACTTGGAGTTGGGGGATAAATTGGTGATTTTGACTCGTTTTTAAATGCAGTGCACTAACGGGATGTATTAAGGTATGAAGTGAGGTATATAAAATAAAACAATATAGCGAATCCGTCGTAAAAAAGGCTAATAAAAATCTCATAATTCCGGTAACGACTAATGTCGAACGGTTTAGATGAAATTACTGTTTTCTTTTTAAGTTTACGCAACTGCTTTCAATTTCATGGCTTTATAGCTGTTTACTTTGGAAGAATAGTAGTCTACTGGAGAGTGTTAAAAAGTACCAATTATCTACGTAACAATAATCTTTAAATGACAGACATGTAATCATCTTTTCAAGTTTCATTCTATACTTCATTTCATTAGTTATGATGAGTTATGATGGTTGGTAACGTTTTAGATGTGTTATCTGAACTGGACTAATAATAGTTTATAATTCTATATAAAACGTAGTTTGTATAGACATGAACTTTGGTCTCGGTCTACAAGAAAGCCATGAAAACCTAATAATTCCTTATTGATCCATGTTTATAAGAATTCTAATTTGTCCTTGCAAGAAATTGCACCTGCTGAGCAGGTCCTGCTCACCTTTCTTTGTCCATGTTGAATGACTGTTGTAGGCGTAATTGTTAACTTTTGTAGAGCTTACTTGAAAATAAAAATACATACACGCATTACGCATTCCAAAGCATCACGAGGACATGACCTGGATACTTAAAAAAGTAAATCTAAACAACTAGAGTTATCGATAGAATAAAAGTTTCTGCATTGTACAAGCTACAATGAATTGGCAAGACTCATTTCCTTCATGGCAGACAATTCGCTTATTCAATGATCCAACGTCTAGATAACGCAACTTAAAGGTTATCCACCTAAAAAAGGTCACTTGAACATGGAGGTAGTATTTTAAAAACTTTTTAAATTGTAAATATCTTTATTTTAAGAGTTTTATGGCGTAAATTTTCGTATACATCCATACACCTGTAATAAAACATGAACGTATATAAATACTAGCCTTTTTCCTTTTGATTGAATATGTTCATCATGAACTTGAAATAACTCTCATTCATGTTCCATGCAAAATACGTAAAACATAAAAGTCTTCTGCAGACATTCTATATTGATATATTGCGCTCTTCCTTGTGAAATTCCAAAATTTATGCAAAATTATCACATATTCCAATCCATAAAAATTAATCTACAAGGGCAACTGAATGTTATGCTCCAATTTTCAATTTCATACTATACGTCCTCACATCCATTCCATCCAGTCCCACGACGAAACTTTACATGATATGATGACGCTATTCTCATCATCATCATTCACTCTTCTCAATCCACATAATATTCCTGACTCACTTATTGCATTCCCATACCATATATCATAGCCTCACATATTCGCAACATAATTACGGAGCATAGAAATTGCTAAAAAACGAAAAAGCCCATCCATCTCAATATTAAAGCATAACCACATCCATCCACATTATATAGCCTACTTGTGTACTCTGCATAAAATGACTGGTATGGCTACTACATTCAAACCAAACCAACAAAGAACTCTTCAGCATTTCCCTTGGCGCATCTATCTATCCTCTCTGCAAGCACCTTAATAAACCTAAACTGCATTACTACTCTTCAGTGCATATATCCGAAGAGCTGCAAATTCACATTCAATATATTCTCCTCTACATGCAAAAACACAGTAAAGTATTTATGCACAAGCACGAATACCATGCACCTCAATGAGCAAGTTTCCAACACTTTTTAACATACACATCATGCCTTAAAACACGGGCAATACCTCTACAAAATACACAAGAAGCCCCTAAATGGATATTACGCATCTCTTCTCGAGATATACCGTCCGCTCCACCGTTCTATCCGATGCTCATCCTCTCCACATATAATATTTCGTTACATTCCATTTATCCTCAACACATTTGATATCATACCTTATACCATATCCTGATAATTTAGTTTTTATACGTAGAGTTCTATGTTGTTGCCCACATTTCTTCTCAAATCCCAAAAAGCTCCAACAGAGGCAGACTATATAGAGCACTTTGCTTCGTGTTCACACTACTACACTGCTTACGTATCTTTTGAGACTCTGTGTGTGGTTCTATACGGATAATATACATAAGGATATTTTATACTTTTCCATTCCTCTCTATACGGCTTTCCCTTGCTAAAGGCGAGGTCATTGATTTTCTTAAAAACTCAAATCCTCCTATACTGGCAACCAACGGTCACCCTTCTTCTCTTGTTCAAGAAGGACTTGAAAAAAAAATTGTTTAAATTGTAACAGCACCGTACTTACCTTATACGTATCGTATCCCCCGTATATTATTACTTTTGTGGTCTTTTGTAGTGGAGTGGTGCAAAGTAGTAGGAGCACTCCATTCTTTTTTGTGTGACAATAACAATATTATCATCATTCTTCAGAAGTTGATTGTCGATATTTGAAAGTGGAACAGTTTTGAGTTATCATTTTCGATTTGGAGCATTGAAGACCTGGAATATTTAAGGAGGTAGTGAAAGGATTAACCTAAAGGAAGTTGTGAAACGTAAGTAATATATATTTTGGGATATTTATGTATACATTGAGTCAATTGGATGGATGAACAATCCCTGTCCGATCTATATTATGTGTATATAGTCATGTGATATAAACATACATATTTTGTTGGGGTTTGTTGAAGGTTGAGATTTAACTCGTGTCATCGGCGGTTTATAAACAAGAGATATTTACTAATCAATCTTCTTCAAAAGGTAGCGAAAGGTGCTTAATTATTGGATGGATGGGAAGAGTTGTAGTTAAGGACACATTTAATTCCCTGTTTTGTAGTTGATTGTGTATTTTCTGACTTGTGATTGCCAGTTAAGTCGTTAGTGAGGTTAAGATTTGATAGTAGATCATAGATTGTTTTTTATATGAAGCAGGTTTTGAAGGAAATTGTAGTGTATTTATTGATTGCATTCGTGTTGCCCACTTGTAAATATCCAAGTCAGTTATTCTTATTTTCCATTCGTTAAAAATTATTTCAATTTGTCGTGGCGTTACTGGTTTTGGAATAAACAGTTCCGTACTAGGAGGAAACGGACTATACTTGTAAAGAACACTTTTCAATCAAGTTAAGGTTAAGTGCTTCCGACACGAATTAAAAATAATTGAAAGTATTTTTTTTGTTAATTGTGCAGGTAAACAAGGTTTTAATCAATAATTTGGTGATGGCGACAACAGAGACTTGTGGGGATGAGTCACTTTATCCCATTGCAGTTCTAATTGATGAGTTAAGAAATGAAGATGTTCAGGTAAGATGAGCAAATAATATTTAGAATGCAACATGATGCAACTTTCTTAATGGGAATACAAGACAACTAAGCTTTACACGCGTTGGATTTATTCTGTTGCAGCTGAGACTGAACTCCATCAAAAAACTATCCACCATCGCTTTGGCGTTAGGAGTGGATAGGACAAGATCGGAGTTGATTCCCTTCTTGGCAGACACTATTTACGATGAGGATGAAGTGTTGTTGGCCCTTGCTGAGCAACTGGGCAACTTTACACCACTGGTTGGAGGTCCAGAATTTGTACATTGTCTCCTCGTAAGTTTCCTATATGCTTAATTTAGGTAAAAAGACGTTGGTATAGTTTTTATAATAAAAGTGAATCATTATTTTCTTTAATGTCCTTCGTTAGGCTCCCCTGGAATCTTTAGCAACCGTGGAAGAGACAGTTGTGAGGGATAAGGCTGTTGAGTCTCTGAGAACCATATCGGCGCAACATTCAGTTGCAGACTTGGAAGCCCACTTTGTTCCTTTAGTTAAGCGTTTGGCATCCGGTGACTGGTTCACTTCTCGAACTTCAGCGTGCGGTCTATTTTCCGTCTGTTACCCTAGAGTATCAGCCACAATTCGAAGTGAGTTGACTTTGTTTATTTTCCTGCCAGCGGCTGATTCCTAATTTGGACAAATTAGTAACAGTTGAATTATTATTTTGTTGCATTAGGTGACTTAAGAAGTCACTTTAGGAGCCTCTGCCAAGATGACACTCCGATGGTTCGACGTGCTGCTGCAAGTAAGTTGGGAGAACTTGCTAAAGTTGTAGAGCCAGAGTATCTCAAGTCGGACATCATACCAATGTTTGTAAACCTTGCACAAGATGAACAGGTAATGAAATGAATAACTCATGACAAATGAGCTATGACTCTATGACTATGATTAGTGGTTTTAAATTATTGTAATACAATAAATTTTGTTGTAAATACAGGATTCAGTAAGACTTTTGGCCGTTGAAGCATGCGTTAGCATTGCATCCCTCCTTCCCCAAGATGACACGGAACAATTGTTAATGCCAACTTTGAGGCAGTGTGCTGAAGATAAAAGCTGGCGAGTTCGCTACATGGTTGCGGATAAATTCACAGATTTGCAAAAGGTAAATATTGTGGAAATTCTTCCCCCTTGATATATCAAACGGCGTTCGCATAATATAAAATGTTTGTGTTTGCATCAGGCTGTTGGACCGGAAATAACCAAAACAGACTTAGTTCCAGCATTTCAATCATTGCTGAAAGACTGCGAAGCCGAAGTTAGAGCAGCTGCTGCAAATAAAGTGAAGGAGTTCTGCCAGAGTCTAGACCCATCAGTACAGGAAGCTGTCATCATGAACTCTATTCTACCATGTGTTAAAGAATTGGTCGCAGATCCGAATCAACACGTTAAATCGGCGTTGGCGTCTGTAATAATGGGCCTTAGTCCAATCCTCGGAAAAAACAAGTATGAATTCAATATAAACCGATATGATAGACATGATAAATTAATTGTCTTCACAGGTTTCATGGTTAATATTTTAATCGTCTTCTTTTGCGTGTTCCTTGCAGTACCATTGAACATTTATTACCACTTTTCCTCTCCCAACTGAAAGATGAGTGCCCAGAAGTGAGGTTGAACATCATTTCCAATTTGGACTGTGTAAATGAGGTCATAGGAATCCAACAAGTAAGTGCTGCTTTTTTTCCTGTGGTAGTAGTAACGAGCATGTCAGTTGATGATCATAATTCACAATTAGTTGTCGCAGTCTTTATTGCCCGCCATTGTCGAATTGGCCGAAGATACGAAGTGGAGGGTCCGGCTGGCTATCATCGAGTACATGCCTCTCCTTGCCGGTCAACTGGGAGTGGAATTCTTTGATGAGAAGTTGAACGCACTGTGTATGACATGGCTGGTCGACCACGTTTTTGCCATTCGTGAGGCTGCAACACTTAATCTGAAAAAATTGGTTCAGAAATTCGGTGCAGAGTGGGCAGAAAACACAGTTATTCCGAAAGTTGTGGCAATGTCTCGGGATCCTAATTATCTTCACAGAATGACTTGCCTCTTTTGTATAAATGTAAGTACAAGCGTTGACAGATCGCATGATGTCTTTAATTTAAAAACATTTTATTAACATTTAGTTGTGTCAATTTGTTTGTTATTAGGTCTTGGCTGATGTTTGTGGACAAGATATCACATTGAAGCATTTGCTTCCAACAGTGACACAAATGGCGTCTGATGGAGTCGCTAATGTTAGATTCAATGTGGCTAAGACTTTGCAGAAGATCGGCCCAGTTCTCGATAGGAGGTATAATAGTCTCAAACAAAACTATTATTGTTTAATTTAATGTGTATTAACAAAATCAATTATGGTAATTAATCTAACTACTGCATGTACGTTTTATTTGTAGTACAATGACCGCATTGTTGGCCCCAGTTTTGGAAAAATTGAAAGACGATCAAGATGTCGACGTTAGGTATTTTGCAAATGAAGCCATCACCGGTAAGTTTTGACTTTATTTTGTCTGGAAATACAATACAATAATAATAATTGTTGATTTCTAAGACGGTCTTCTTTTACTATTTGCAGTTTTAAGTTTAAATCAGTAAAGCCGGTAGCGGCCTGATGTTAATATGTATAAAAGTGAAAACAAAGTGATGCCCATCCACCGGAGATAAAAACATTAAATCTTAATCTTGGATTTTAATATTGGCTGGTTGAATGAACGGAGCTTCATCATCATCATCGTTGCTTTTATCATCAGCATGCAAAACAAATATCACAATAAAATTTTTGAAAAAAAAAATCTCTCTAAACTGTATCATTTGTAGTTCAATAATTATCGGTACTTTGTTTTGTTACAACTTAAACGGGAGTTTTGTTTTCAACTCACTTATTAACAGTAACCGAGATCGGCAATGTATTCTATCTAGTATAAAAATATATTAGTTGTTGTTTTCTGTATGAAAATCATCCATAGGAGACGTGAAAACCTAACGACCGTACCAATTTGACATATGCATTTTCTGAAATTCGATTAAGTTTGAGTGAAAGTCGCGGTTTCTGTAAATTTATGCTATTACGAGTGCGTGAATAATGTATTACTCAATTAAGCCCATAATATCTCACGGAAGAGCGCTAAATAATTAAGTTTTACTATTTCTAAATCAAATTATTCAAAAAGTGATCCTCTGTTTTTGCATTTTCAGTGTTCTTTTAAATTGATAACCTCTGTATTTACTTCTGTAGTTTTGTGCTACTGCCTGAAGATTATTTGTATAATTATTACACGAAACAAGTTTATAATACAAGTTTCAATTAATATGGTAAACTGCTGCTGCTGCTGATTTTTAAGTTAAAAAATCTTTTTTTTTTCAAATCCAAATTCATTAAGATTTTATATTCATTCCTGAGTAGAAGATGAATTTACAATGTCATTTCATGTGTCTCTGTACTTGTTTTTATGATTCTTTTTTTAAGCTGATTGGATACTTGAGAAGAAACGGGAGGTCTTAAATGGGTATCCTAAAAATAATAATAATAATACACTCCTGCAGTGAAATCAACTGAATTTAGGCCGATGAAGCATGTTGATAATATATTTAGAAATATTTCGAGTACTGTTTCACCACAGTACACAATGTGTGTGTAAACTGAATAATATTAAGTAAGTGAGCAAAAACCATTTAGAACTTACAATGCTTTATTGTCGAAAGGCTACAATAATAATTCAGAACTGATATCATACAATATGTTAAACATGACGTTTTGAATTGTCCAATTTATTTCTATTCCCTTTTTTATTATCGCCAGTTCTGACTGACATTGATGTAATATAGAGTGGAGAGAGAGAGAGATACGAGATGCCGCAAAACTCCGTGTTGCAATTTACAGGCAAAGCCAGGATGTCGGTGTCAGTATCAATTGTATCACACTTGAGTGGCAGACATGGCAAATGTATCATTTCCGTACTGGCTTCCTTTTCCAGTTGCTGGTTTGACTCATTTTTGGTGGTGGTGCTATGTTCCTTTTTCACGAAATGGGAATTGTATTCACACATTTTACTCTCTCCTTGTTTGTTAAGCCCATGCTCTACTCACTCGCGACTACTACTACTCAAACCAAGTGTTTTCCAGTTTGACTATTTTTATCCTACTTTGGTATGCATGAACTATTGCAATGAATCATGCATCATAGTAATATCACGGTAGAAAGGATCAATATAGTTTCTACTTTCCACCTTGCGCTTTTATAGACTGTTCCTCTCCACCATTCATTCCAAGTCCAGCAGCAGCGTGGGCTTTCCCTCACCGTTCTCCAAGATCATTATCATCATAAGCGAATCATGAAATTTGCATGCTGGCTTTTCACTTCTTATGAAATGCCGGATCTAGAATCTGGACATTAGGGAAAGCTCGCTCGAGCATCAGCATCATTCTCCAACTTGGCTCGAGTTTGCGAGCATTGGAGCATCATGGAAATTTTATCATACCTGACTGACATTATATTTTATTAATGGGACCACAGTTCAGTCACTTAACCAAGTTATACATCCATGAAAAGCATTTATCATATACCTACATTATTCCAACTCGTGCATATTACTGGAATTACCATAAAACTGTACCATTTTCCCTAAACTACGACGTACGTATTTTCCCATTCCCCATAAAAACTTTAGGGATGTGGACGACCAATCAAGCTGCAAAAATCAAGTTGGGTTGGTAGCTTACTCCAAAAGCCGTCTTTCCTTCCGCTCCTTGCTTGTTTTTTCATGCGAAATGAGATTATGATGAGAATATTCGGGATATTGCCAACAGGACAAGTTTTCTCGCTTTGATGAGAACTCCAAACTGTTATTGTTTTTATTGGAGAATTAAAACATGCCTGGAGGCACTCTCTGAAACGGTATGCATCACGTTTCATCAATATTCCTATACATATGTTCCTGTTTTTTGTCAAACCGACAAAATAGTACATGGGAGAAAGCAAGCAAAACTAAAATTGGTGTACATACTAATACAACAGAAGACAAATAAGCATATTATTATTTTTAATATTGCTACTATCCTCATCCCCGTCTGGTTCACTTTAGTTTCAATCTTTTTTTCATTTTTTTTGTATTCCGTTCACGAGTGACTCCAACATTTATCCGGTAGTACTACATTATGCCACACGCATGAAGAGACTTTTTCCTTGACGTGACAGCATTAAAATGCAGCCCATGTTCGGGACTCACTATTGTTTTTAGGATTGCGACATGGGAAAACTTCCTTCCACTTTCTAGAAGATGAAATGACAGTTACCATACATGGACATTGAGCACCAAGGACCAAGAGCAAACCAACCATAGAGCCTTCTTCCATGGTCCATCACATCATCCTGGGAGAGAGAAGTAGTTTTATACGTACCACTCCGATCCAAAGAACGCATTGCACTGCAAAAAAAGAAAAGTGTAGTCAAAACGGGATGTGAAATGTTGGGAAAATCCACACCGCCAACCACCATATCTTCTCTGTCCGTACTCTTCTTTGTAAATAGTTGAAAATACACATATTCCGTTTCCTTACTCAGCAACCACCACCACCATCAGACCAGACCAGCAACATCATCCTGCTTTTGTAGTTTTTTGGAGCTCTTGTTCTTGTTACCGTTTTCTAGAATAGGCATATAGGGAAGGCAAATATTGAGCTTTTGGCTAACCTCTCGTTCCCTATCAAATAGGGATAAACACACACAAAAACCTTGTGTGTATATACCGGATTGGTGTTGTAAAAAGGAAAAAGAGAACAAGAGAAAACCACCAGTGCCTACTTTACTTTCCCTGCTCCCATGGACCGTAGTATTACGATGCAAATCAATAATTTCCTTTGGCTACATACATTCCCTACCTAGTACGCTGTATTAAAAGTATGTACAACCATATTATTCCACCCAACTTTGGATTTCGACTTCTACTACGACTACTACAGTTGTACAAAATGACTAGTTATTGCTTTCTCCAACTGTTTCAAGAGCACCAGTCAACTAAAACTGGTTTGCTATACCATACCATATAACCCCGATTTTGCAGATATGATATCATTTTTTACAGCCATACAAACAAGGGCTAAGTAGCTTGCTTTAAATTGAATGTGTAGAAGCTAGTCGAGTAGAGTAACTAATCGCCTTTCACTCTCCACTCCGTTCTACTATACAAGAGTTGCATTTTGTTGTTGACGTGACATGACGACTTTTTTTGGGGAAATCCTTGGTTCAGAGTCCAAAGATTTAAATCCGTTCCGTCCACCGAGCACGTCAACGAGTAATCACCTGTCGTGAGAGAGAGAGAGAATAGATGGCACCTGTTAGCTCAAACGACCATATTACATGAATATATACATTACAACATAAGGTTGCCATTCTATTCTCTCTCTCTCACGACAGGTGATTACTCGTTGACGTGCTCGGTGGACGGAACGGATTTAAATCTTTGGACTCTGAACAAGGATTCCCCAAAAAAAAGTCGTCATGTCACGTCAACAAAAATGCAACTCTTGTATAGTAACGGAGTGGAGAGTGAAAGGCGATTAGTTACTCTACTCGACTAGCTTCTACACATACAATTTAAAGCAAGCTACTTAGCCCTTGTTTGTATGGCTGTAAAAAATTGATATCATATCTGGAAAATCGGGTTATATGGTATGGTATGCAAACAGTTTTAGTTGACTGGTGCTCTTTGAAACAGTTGGAGAAAGCAATAACTAGTCATTTTGTACAACTGTAGTAGTCGTAGTCGTAGTCGAAATCCAAAGTTGGGTGGAATAAATGGTTGTACATACTTTTAATACAGCGTACTAGGTAGGAATGTATGTAGCCAAAGGAAATTATTGATTTGCATCGTAATACTACGGTCCATGGGAGCAGGGAAAGTAAGTAGGCACTGGTGTTTCTCTTGTTCTCTTTTCCTTTTTACAACAACCAATCCGGTATATAACACAAGGTTTTTTGTGTGTTATCCCTATTTGATAGGGAACGAGAACGAGAGGTAGCCAAAGCTCATATTGCCTTCCCTATATGCCTATTCTAGAAACGGGAACAAGAACAAGAGCTCCAAAAAACTACAAAAGCAGGATGATGTTGCTGGTCTGTCTGATGGTGGTGGTGGTTGCTGAGTAAGGAAACGGAATATGTGTATTTTTCACTATTTACAAAGAAGAGTACGGACAGAGAGATATGGTGGTTGGCGGTGTGGATTTTCCCAACATTTCACATCCCGTTTTGACTACACTTTTCTTTTTTGCAGTGCAATGCGTTCTTTGGATCGGGAGTGGTACGTATAAAACTACTTCTCTCTCCCAGGATGATGTGATGGACCATGGAAGAAGGCTCTATGGTTGGTTTGCTCTTGGTCCTTGGTGCTCAATGTCCATGTATGGTAACTGTCATTCATCTTCTAGAAAGTGGAAGGAAGTTTTCCCATGTCGCAATCCTAAAAAATAGTGAGTTCCGAACATGGGCTGCATTTTAATGCTGTCACGTCAAGGAAAAAGTCTCTTCATGCGTGTGGCATAATGTAGTACTACCGGATAAATGTTGGAGTCACTCGTGAACGGAATACAAAAAAAAAATGAAAAAAGATTGAAACTAAAGTGAACAGACGGGATGAGGATAGTAGCAAATAATAAAAATAATAATATGCTTATTTGTCTTCTGTTGTATTAGTATGTACACCAAATTTTAGTTTGCTTGCTTTCTCCATGTACTATTTTGTCGTTTGACAAAAAACAGACATATGTATAGAATATTGATGAAACGTGATGCAGTACGTTTCAGAGAGTGCCTCCAGGCATGTTTTAATTCTCCATAAAACAATAACAGTTTGGAGTTTCATCAAAGCGAGAAAACTTGTCCTGGTTGGCAATATCCGATATTCTCATCATAATCTCATTTCGCATGAAAAGAACAAGCAAGGAGCGGAAGGAAAGACGGCTTTTGGAGTAAGCTACCAACTTGATTTTTGCAGCTTGATTGGTCGTCCACATCCTAAATTAATGTTTTTATGGGAATGGGAAAATACGTACGTCGTAGTTTAGGGAAAATGGTACAGTTTGTTATGGTAATTCCAGTAATATGCACGAGTTGGAATAATGTAGGTATATATAATGCTTTTCATGGATGTATAACTTGGTTAAGTGCACTGAACTGTGGTCCCATTAATAAAATATAATGGTCAGGTATGATAAAATTTCATGATGCTCCAATGCTGCGGCAAACTCGAGGCCAAGTTGGAGAATGATGCTGATGCTCGAGCGAGCTTTCCCTAATGTCCAGATTCTAGATCCGGCATTTCATAAGAAGTGAAAAGCCAGCATGCAAATTTCATGATTCGCTATGATGATAATGATCTTGGAGAACGGTGAGGGAAAGCCCACGCTGCTGCGGGACCTTGGAATGAATGGTGAGAGG
This sequence comes from Orchesella cincta, assembly GCA_001718145.1. Taxonomy (NCBI): domain Eukaryota; kingdom Metazoa; phylum Arthropoda; class Collembola; order Entomobryomorpha; family Orchesellidae; genus Orchesella; species Orchesella cincta. The sequence continues at coordinate 435 of LJIJ01000336.1, read as the reverse complement.
AACAGTCTATAAAGCGCAAGGTGGAAAGTAGAAACTATATTGATCCTTCTACCGTGATATTACTATGATGCATGATTCATTGCAATAGTTCATGCATACCAAAGTAGGATAAAAATATCAAACTGAAAACACTTGGTTTGAGTAGTAGTAGTAGTCGCGAGTGAGTAGATATGGGGCTTAACAAAACAGGAGAGAGTAAAATGTGTGAATACAATTCCATTTCGTGAAAAGGAACATAGCACCACACCAAAAAATGAGTCAACCAGCAACTGGAAAGGAAGCAGTACGGAAATGATACATTTGCCATGTCTGCCACTCAAGTGTGATACAATTGATACTGACACCGACATCTGGCTTTGCCTGTAAATTGCCAACACGGTGTTTTGCGGCATCTCGTATCTCTCTCTCTCTCCACTCGTGATTTACATCAATGTC